>QYSG01014057.1:0-19038 GCA_003988875.1 Lachnum nothofagi
GGGCTGTGTTAACAACTATGGTGCCGCCGGGAGTAATTCTACTCTCATGGTCATGGAGCCACCACGACAGCCAGAGCCCGCCTCGGCGCTCATCGCACCGTCGAAATACCCTATTCTCATTGCTGCCAACTCCAAGGTAAGTATGGTGGCCTACTGTCAGGTTTTGGGTCGGTACTGCCGACAGCAGATCACCCAGACACAGAAAAAAAATCTGCTCGGCAGTATTGCCTTCCATCTAGGCCAGAGGCAGAACCAGAATCTCCCACACGTACTGGCGACGACGGCATCCGATTTGTCAGATCTGGAGGCGCAGTTACAACGTCAGCTAGCCGAGTCCACAGCAGCTATCGAATCGCGCCCATCGTGTCCGCCTTTAGTACTTGTTCTCGGAGGCCAGGTAAGGGACTATGTTGGTCTGAGCAAATCTTTCTGGAAGCATTCCAACCTCCTTCGCTTCCACCTCGACCGCTGCAACGATATACTGCGCTCTACGGGCTACGTTGGGTTGTACCCGGCTATCTTCCAGCGTGAGCCGATCTCGGACGTGGTCATTCTGCATTCTGCCGTGTTCTCCTTACAATACGCAAGTGCGTAGGCATGGCTTGATAGTGGTCTAGTGGTTGACGCTGTTGTCGGTCACAGCCTCGGGAAACTCACTGCTCTTAGCGTGTCTGGCATCCTCTCACTTGAGGATGGCTTGAAGCTAGTTACAGGTCGAGCCAGCCTCATGAAAAAGCACTGGGAAACTGAGGCGGGGTCCATGATCGCAGTTGAAGCTGATCTCGCTACCATATCTCGTCTATCGCATTTTCCTGAGCTTGAGATTGCTTGTTACAATGGTCCATCTTCGCATGTCCTCGTTGGAGATTCTACATCTGTCGACGCATTTCAAGAAGCTCTCTCGGAGGAGCGACTGCAGTTCAAGAGACTAGCTGTGACGAACGGCTTCCATTCTCGCTTTACGGAACCGCTCATAGAACCTCTTCAAGAACTTGCAGGGACCCTCCATTTCCACAAGCCCACCATCCTGATTGAAACATGCTCAGATGGCGCCAGCTGGTTGGAGCCCACTGCGAAGCTCGTCGCACAACACACACGGGAACCTGTGTTTTTTGGTCAAGCAGTCCAACGCCTCGCCCAAACGCGGGGAGCCTGTACATGGCTCGAGGCGGGTTCAGACTCGAGCATTATCAGTATGGCTCGCCGTGCCCTTGGATCCGAAAGCTCTCGGCACACATTCCAATCCATTARCCTCAGCAAGCCTACCACAATGGACACGCTTGTCGATGCCACCACGCTGCTCTGGAGGAAAGGCCACAGCCTGCAGTTTTGGGACTTCCATCCTCTCCAGCGACAACAGTACGAGGCCTTGCGCCTACCGTCATACCAGTTCGAGAAGAACAAACACTGGTTGGAGCTCATACCACCTGCGCCAGCGCCAGCGCCGGTAGCATCAGACACTGTGACAAGGACAGCTCCTGAAGTCCCTCAGCTGATCAGTCTGGTTATACAAGATGCTCAGGGTGCTATCTTCAAGATCGATCCGCAGTGTGAAGAATATCAGCGGCTCGTGGGTGGTCACGTAGTCGCGGAAAGCCCGCTCTGCCCCGCCACCGTCTACATGGAGGTCGCAGCGAGGGCGTGGAAGCTACTTTTCCCCGCAAAGATGGCGTCCTTGTTGCGATTTTCCGACCTCTGCATCGATTCTCCATTGGGCATCGCGCTCGACCAGACATTAACCATGACATTGCGTCTCCGAAGCGGCAGAGACCACTATTGGGACTTCAGTGTCACGAGCCAGCAAAAAGAAACAGCGCCAGCGAATCAAATCTCCCATGTTGTCGGAGTAGTAGAGGTTCCGACGGAGAGTGCAATGATTGACCTGGAGTTTGCGCGTTTCGAGCGACTCACGGGACCTGATGCAATCGAGGCTCTGTACCAGGACCCTGAGAGCGTGTCTGTTCGAGGACCCCTCCTCTATAAGCTTTTCTCCCGGGTGGTGGAATATGGTGGACCGTATCGAGGACTCAAGAGCGTTGCCGCTCGGAACCAGTGTGCGGCTGGAACAGTTGTTTTCCAATCAGAGCATGAGGATGCGAGTGTTGCTAGTCTTACACGGCCGGCCACTCTGGACAGCTTCATGCAGGTTGCTGGCATCCATGCCAACAGCATCTATCCGTGTCCGGAAAACGAAGTGTATGTGTTTACAAAGCTGGACCGTTTGCAATTTGGCGCCGAATTCATGACCACTCCGTCGTCATCTTGGATCATCTTCTCGAACTTGACACCCGTCGGGTCAAAGGAACTTGCGAATGACATATTTGTCTTTGATTCGCGTTCGAAGCGTCTGGTGGTGCTGATTTTGGGAGCGCGTTTTCACAATGTACGCTTGACCCCTACGGTGCCATGGGATCCATAATAATGGATTAAAAATCCATAATAATAAATTAAATTTATAGATAATTAATCTATATATATTATAGTTATCTCCATAGAAATAAATCAATTAATAATTAAATTTTGCGCTAAAATAATCTACTATTAAAATGGATTTTTGGATTTTTAATTAAAATAGATTTTTTTTATTTAAAATAGATTTTCTCTATTTAAAATAAACTATTCTTTAAAATAAACTATTTTTCAAAATAAACTATTTTTTAAAATAAACTTTTAATAATAAATCTCCTTTTATTATTTTTCTATTAACCAAATGACTTTCTTTTTATTCTTTTGTTTAGTAATATGCCCAATTAATCCCCTGATTTTTGCAATTTTAATTGGTTTTAATCTAATTATATTAATAAATTTTTATTTAATTTTTGATTTTTTAATTTTTATTTTATTAATTTGCTTAAATAATCTTATTAATATAATAGTTTTTTATATATAGGCTTTAACAAAAATTACTATTTTTTTATAATAACAATAATTGCCCTATATTTATTATATATAGTTATTATTTTATTAATTAAAAATTATATTATATTAAAATTTATTAAAATTAATTAAATATTTATAAAATATATAATATTTATGTTATATTTTTATATTTTTTAAAACAATAAGAAATTTAATTTGGTTTAATTTAAAATAATATTAAAAATAAATATTTTATTCGCAAAAAAATTCAAAAAAGTAAAATTTAAATCAACGATTTTTAAATATTATTGGAAATTTTAAATCATAAGCAAAAAAATAAAAATTTAAAAAATAAAAAGTTTTTTATATTAAAAAATAATTTAACTAATTTATTATTATAATTTATTTGGTAAAATTTGTATTTAAATTTAATATTAAAATAATTATTTTTTTTAAAATATTAATATATTGTTCTATTGGAAAATACCACCAATAAAATGCCGGTTTTAAATATTTGATGTAATCTATTATAAAATTATTAGTTTAAATTAAATATATAGAAAAAAATCAAATATATATTAAGACTATATATACTAAAATAAAATAAAATATATTTATTGATTTTATATATTTTTAGTTTTATAAAATTATTTTTATAATATAAAACTTTAAAAATATAAATGAATTTGCAGTAATCCAATTAAAATAAAATTAATTTAATTAATAATATTTTTTTTTTTAGCTAAAATATAGATTTTTTTAAATAAAAGAAAATTTATAAAATATAAAATAAAAGTTTTTTTAAAATAAACTAATAATACTAAATCATTATATATTAAAAAAGCTTTTTATTCCATTGTTTTATATTTACTATAGTATTTATTAATTAAGTAAAATCCTTAATTTAATTAAATTAAAATATTGCAATAAAACTATATTTATTAAATTTTTAAATTTTACTATTATTATTTAATAAAAACAAAAGGCAAAAATACCAAAGCTTATAAAAAAAAAACTAATAGAATAATATTAGCGGAAATATAATATTTTTTCTTAATTTATTTATAGAATTTCTTTTTGGCAATGGCTTTGGTTTTTTTTAATTTTTTGTAGTTATTTATTAATTAATATAAATCTAAAATAAAATATAAAAAAATATAATATATTAAATTTAAAAAAAAGCTTTTAGGGAAATTTAATATTAAAATATTTAAAAATATTATTTTTTTATTAATTCCAAGTTTTTTTCTTTTTTATATTTTTGTAGTTTCATTAAAAATAGAATTTTATTTTTTAATAATTTAGCAAAGATACTATTGTAATAGAAGAAATTACAATAACTATAAAATATAAAACATATAATAAATCTTGCCTTTTTCTAATGTCCGATTTTTAATATAGTATTAATAATATAAGCTATATAAATTTCCTGGTTTTTTTATTTTAATAGTATTTACGGAAATAAAGCCATTGTTAAATATAAAAACAAAATATGCCTATAAAAGAAAATTTGTTTTAGTAAAAATATTAGTAATATTTAGAATATTGGTTTTAAACTAAAGCAATTTCTAAATTATAGAATATAAAAACAAATCAAAGTTTTTATAAGTTTGTAGACTAGGAATAAAAATAAATAAAATATTATTTTCAGTAAAATATTATTTTTAAAGAAAAAAATTCAAATTAATTAGAATAATTAATATAGTTATATAATTTCCCAATATTATAAGCTAGGCACTATTAAAAAGCATTTAAAAGGCAATATTTATTGAAGTATTTGCAATTAATTATATTTATATTAAATAATTAATAGTAATAAATATAAAAACAATTTATCTTATAAAAAAGCCTTTATTTATTAATTTATAATATTTTCTGCTATTAAAATAATCGAAATATAAATCTATTAATTGTTAATAGCCGAAGTTTGCTTTATATTAAATTAAATTTTTGGTATAGTAACTTTTAAATTAAAATTATAAATAAAAGAAAATTGGCAAAATTAAGAAATATTTCCTTGGTTTAAGTTTCTTTATTTTTTGGCGGCGGAGAAAATATCGAAATTATTTATAAATAATATAAATTATAAATTTTAAATACTAGCCTATAAATGCCATATAGTTATTTTAATAATAATTAAATTATTATAAAACTAAATTATTTATTTTTTGGAGTTTTTTTTTAAAATGCCAAATAATTAAAAGTTTTTAATTGTAATAGTATTTAAAAAAGCTTATTATATTCTGGCGTTTGCATTTAGTGATTTTTTCTAAAAGAAATATTTAATTAACTAAAAATTAAAGTTTTAAATTATTAGTCAAATTTAATTTAATATAAAATATATAAATATACTTTTAAAAAAGGGTTTATTATTATTATTATAGATTTTTAGCCCATTTATATATTTTTCTTTATTTACTTCATTAGGATTTTCTTTGGGAGATTTGTAGCTTTCGTTATTTGTATTATTTTTATTGTTATTATTTTTTTTATTTAGTCCTTATGCAATATTAGCTATATTTCGAATATACTAAACCTTTTCTAAGATTATATCTATATTTGCATTTTTATTTCTTTTTATTATTTTAATTAAATTATATTAACAAAAAGCAATATCAATTCTAAGTTGCCGATTTTTATTACAATAAATATATTATATATATTAATAAATGCATTTCTCCAAAGAAATCTTATTATAATAATATATTTTTTTATTAATTCAAAAAAGTTTATTTAGCCGATTTTAATATAAAATAAAAGTTTATTTAATAATAATAAAGTTATTATAATAATTATAAAAACAATTTCTATACTGACTTAATATATTCAAAGATATAGCATATAATATAAGGATTTAGATAAAGCTAAAAATAAAGATTTATTATTAGAAATAATTGGGTAAATAATGTTTTTATATATAAATAATAGCAGTACATTCTTATATGTAAAATCTTTGAGTTTTGTTTAATAAAGGGAGCTTTAAATTTTTATTTTTTAGCTAATACCAAAACTTAGAATATTAAAAAAAATACCTAGAAATTTCTATTATAAATAATATATATATTAAAAAGTTTTTTGTGATTTTTTTAGTATTAAAATATAATATTATTATTAAAATGCATTAAAATCCAATATTTTGGAATTATTTTGCTTTTTAGTATAAATACATAAAAATAAATACTATTTTATTATTAATTAGAAATATAATATTTAAGCTTAATTTAGCATAATTCTATTATTAAATTATTAAAATATTAATAATGCTTATTTTTTCTTTTTTAAATATTTTTTTATTTATATTATTATAATTAACTTTATTTCCAGTATTAAAATTTTGCTTTTATTTTTAATAGTTTATATTTTTGTTATTATATTTGCCCAATTATAATAAATTCCGTATATTACAGCGATTATTGGCATATAGCCTCCAGCCCAAAACCCAAACTTTATTATTATAAATTAGGCCAATGTTAATAATCTCTAAGCTTAAAAAACTTAAGCCTAAATTACTTTGGCTTTTATAGATAATTAATTAAATTAAAAATATTTTATAATATGGTATATTATAGCAATACAGTAATATTAGCTATTAATTAATATTAATAATTTCCTTAATCGCCTAATTAATACTATTAACAACCAAAAAACAAATAGCCATATAACTATTAGAATTATATAAATTTTAATTAAATATAAATCGTTTTTTTCTATAGCTAATTATATATAAAAATATTAATAGCTTTATTTGGTTTTTAAATCAAAAAATTATTTATAATAACCAGCTTTTTATTAAGCTTTTGGTTAATATTAATATTAATTAAATAATTTCTAATTTTTTCTAAAACATAATTAATATTAATTGCTTTGTAGGCAAATATCTATACTATTTATTAAAATATATAACTTATATTTCTAACATTTGCTATTAACCAATTTCTATTTGCTTTTAGCATATTTCAAATTTCTATTTATAAAATAAATTTAAGTATTAAATGAAAAAAAATCAAAAAGTTAATTAGCCTATAAAAACTAACCTAAAAATAAAAGTCTTAGCGTTTTATATTAGAATTTCTAATATATTAAATATTTGATTAAATTTTTAAAGTTATTTTTTGCTTTTTGTTATAATAATATAATACTAGGATATATTTTAGTTTATAATATAGCAAATTAACTTTTAAATATAAAAAAGCTATAAAAAAGCTATATAGACTATTTTAATATAAAATAATATAAAGCTTTTAAGCAATTTCTTTTATATTCCAAACCCTGTTCTTTTGCTGCTTTTATTTCTATTGCTATTTCTATAATATACTTTTTTATTATAATATCTAATTTTAATATTCCTATAGCTTTATATTTTTTGTTTAAATAAAATATATTATTTTAATGGCTAAGTCCAAGTTTCATATTTTTTTTTTATTGTTTTATATCTTTTAATATATATTAATTTAATTGTTTTTATTAATTTTACTTTAATTTTAAATTTTTATATTAATAATTTTATTTTTATATATTTCTATATAATAATCTATTTAATTTACTTTATTTTATTATGTTTTCTAATATTATTGCGTAATCTAAGTTTCTTAAATATAAGCTAATGTCTATTACTAAAATATATTTAATAGACCACTTAGGCCATTATATTAAATTTAATTGCCTTAAAGCTTTATTTGTAAATTTTATTAGTAATAAAAAAAATATTTACAAATAGAATTGGTTTTGTAAAACAATTATTATTATTTGCAAAAAATATATTCCTTATATTATTATTAATAATATTTGCAAAATCCAATAATAAAACAAAATCTTTATTAAAATTAAAACCAAAATTAATATTATTATTAAAGTTAATTTTAATAATTTAAAGTATTTTATAAGCCATTGGATTTTTATTTTTATTTATTAAAATTATATTAATTCCAAAAAATCTAATTTAAAGTAATTTAAATATAATATTTTAAATAAATTATATTTGCTTTTTTATTTTAATAAAATCTAATTAATAATTATAATATCCTTAGATTTAAAGTTAAATTTATTTAATATAATTATTTTATTAGCTTTATTAACTATTTTTCCTTTAGCTACGTTTAGCTTTTTAGACCTATTAAATTCTATTTAAACAACTTAGGCTTTATTTTTAATTCTATTTATTTTTATTTTTATTTTTTTTTTTAATATACTAATATTAAATTTATTTAATAAAAGATTTACTTAAATTATTGCTATTATTTGCCAATTTAAAAAAGAAAAACAATAAAAACAAAAAAAAATAAAAAATAAAAAAAACAAAATATTTTTTATATTATATTAGCGCTTGCCTATAGTTATAAATATATTAAATTTGCTAATATTGCAAAAGAAAATTTTGCCGAAGCTGCCGCTGCAAATAATATAACTTAATTTAACCCTGGCTTTTCCTTATTAAATAAGTTATATACTACCAAAAATTACAAATGCTTCTATAACCGTCTATACAATTTTAATTATTAAAAACAAAACTATAGCAATTGCATTAATAATTTTAGTATTTAAAGTAATAATACTAGAATTAGGGTTCTATTCCAGCAAATAGCTAATAATAATAAAATCGTAATTGCTATATTTTCTATTAAAACTATAATTACTATTAAAAAAGCCTTTTATAAAATTAATAAAAAAATATCCGCCAAAATCTCTATTGAATTGGACTAGTTTACTAAATAGTTATTATTAGAAATGCTTGTTATCAGCTAAAAGAAAAAAAGCACTATAATATTTATAATCTTTAAAATAATCTAAAAAAATAAAGTCTTTGCTTAAAATATCCGCTAAATTTATTTATTATAATAAAAATAAAGAAAAAGCTAAAGTATTACCTATAATATTTATATATATTTTTTGTTATAAAAAAAAAGGCAAAGCTTTTATTATTGAAACTAATAGCAAAGATAGTAATAAAACTTTTAGCGAAAAATATAAAAAAAACGTTTTTAATAAAAAAAAAAAAAATAAAAAGCTAATATATTTAAAAATATAATTTTTTTTTTTTTTTTTTTTTAATTTTAATATAGGGATTTCCAATGTTTGTATATTTTAATATAAAACTTAATATATATTATATATTTAATTTAAATATTAGAATAATTTAAAAATTCAAATATATTTAATATTTTAATTTGCTTTAGTAGTAATTATAAAATTTAATGTATTTTCTATTATTCTAAGTTTTCTAAATGTAATCTATTATTTTTAAAATTAAAAATAGCTTTTGCATATAAAGTTATTTTTATTATTTAATTGCTTATTTATTATTTTATAATAACTTAATGCCACTATGTTTAAATTTTATTAGAAAAACTCCAAAAAATATACAATTTTTTATAATATATACTAATAACTTTTTTATATTAAAAAATATAAAAATTAAATTTTTATTGTAAATCCAAATTTTATTATAAAATATTAATATATACAAATTTTTTAAACAATGACTTTTTTATTAATTATAGAAAACTACTAAATAATATATTTAAATAATATAAACTTATATTTGAATGTTTTCTTCTTTTTTTTTTTTTAAATTTTTTTTTTATTATTAAATAATATTTTTAATTAATAAATTAATTAATGCTGGCTTATTTTAGCTACCCCCTTAATTTCAGTAATTATAACTTTGGAAATAAAAGCTTTAGCTTTAGAACGGCTATGCTAAAATGTTTTATAAATGCAATTTTTATTTTTTATTTTAATTTATAGTTAATTACTACTAGAAAATAAATATAAAATCTAATGGCAAATTTAAAAATTATAGTTTAATAATATAATTAGTTAAATTTAAGTTTATGATTTTATTGCATAAAAAAGAAAATTTCTTTGTAATTTCGCTTTTTTTTCTGCCTTTGCTAATTTTTCCTTAAATATTAAAGATTTTTTATTCCGCCAAACAAAAATATAATTCTAATCTAAAAATTAATTTAAATTTGAATTAAAATTTAATTATATTTTTATATTTAAATATAAATAAAAAAGCTAAATTTATAAAATAAAAACGAATATTACTTTAATAAAGAAAATAATAGCCCTTAATAATAGTAACTGCTATTTATTATTATTATATTAAAATCAAAACAATTAAAACAAAAATATTAATTTTAATTCGTTATTACAGGATTTTAACAATAGTTTCAATTGGATAAATATAACTACTAATGGCGGAAGTTATATTTAAAAGTTATAATATAATATAACAATAATTAATTGGCAATGATTTAAACGGGCAATATTGATTAATAGCCAAAATATAATTTTAAACTATAATAAAATAAATACTTTTATTCTTCTAACAACAAAATCTCTAATTTATATTTTCTATTAAATTTTTAAGGTTTTATATACCTTAAAGTTTCCGTTTAAAACAAAGTAATTTATAGCATATAAATTTCTTAAAATAAACTTTAATGTATAAAAAAACAAACTTCAAATATATTTATATATTATTATATAGCGTTATCCCTCTATAAGGATTTTTTGGAATAATTTTAAGACTTTGAAAATCAAAGTTAATTTATAGTATAAAATAATCGGATATTAATCTATTTTGTATTATAGGGGCTTATATGCCTAAAAACTATAGGTTATACAGCAAAAACAACTATTAAAAAAAACCTTTAATAATAGCAAAAATTTAAAATAAAAGTTTTTAAAGTTATATATCCAAAGCTATATATCTAAAGCTATATATCTAAAACTATATAATTAAAGTTATTTGTTTAAAAAACGCCAAAAATAAATATCTAAAAACGGCCAATTAACTATTTTTAATTTAATTTTTATTTTTAAGTTTTTAACAAATACTAAAATTAATAATAATAATAACAAAACTTAATTATTATATAATTTTAAATTTTAAAAAGTATTTTTTATAGCTAAATAAATATCTTATTTATTTATTTAAAAAGTTTAATAAATACTAAAAATATATTATTTTTAAAAAACTATATTAAAAGCCAAGGTTGCCCCTAACCGCCTAAAAAATAGTATTTTAATAATAAAATACTATTTTAATAATTTATTTAAAATAATTAAACCAATTATAAAATTAATAGTTATTATTATATATTTTATAAATAAACAAAAAGCCCCAAAGAAGTATATTATAAATTAAAAGAATTTTAAAGGAACCCTAATATATTAATAATATAATATTAATTTATTTAAAGTTAATATATTTTTATTTTTATTTTTATATAATTTTTTTTTTAATAATAATATATTTAATTAAAATAATTAAAGTTTAAATAATAAAAAGAAAAAAGGTATTATTTTTTAAAGCCGCCTATTATATTATTAATAATTCTTAAAAGCAAATATAATTTATTAATAGAATTAAAAATAATATAATTAAATTAAAAAAATATAATTTTTATTATAGTTATTTATATAAAGCAAATTTCCAATAAACTAATAATATAAATGTTTTTAAATATTTGCCGATAGTATTTTATTATATTGGTTTTTAGCAGTATAATCTATGTTTTGCTAGTTAAAATATATAAAATAAATTATAATAAATTATTCTAGTAATATATTACCTTTAATGTTTATAGTAGATTTCCCTAAAACTGCATTAAACATCGTCTGGCTATAAGCTAATAAATATATAGAATATTTTATCTACTGCGTTTTCTCCTATGCATTACCAAATATATATTATAAGACTAATATTTTCTTTAATATAATATATAATAAATTAATATTAAATAATTATAAAACAAAAGAACCCTTTAAGCCTATAAACCTTAATTTCCCTAATAACCCTATAAAATACCTAAAATAAATTGATATTAATTTAAAATAAAATAAAAAAATAATATAAATATTTAATTTTAAAAATAGCCTTAAGCAATATTAACTTAAATTCCAAAGATTTTTTAATGGCTAATAAACTTAATAATTAAAAAACATTTATTTTATAATATATATTAGTTTATAATAATAAATATTTAATAGCAATAAAATCCCAATATTAAATAAAAAGTAATATTTGCCAAAAGCAATATATTCTATATATTTATATAATAGAAATATCTATATTTTAAATATTAATAACTTTAAAATATTTTTTTTAAATTATATTAAAAAACTAAAAAAACAAAAAAAAAAAGATATTTTATTTTAAAATATTAAAATACTTTAATTTAACAATAATAATAGCAAAGATAACAATTAGCGATTAAAAAAAATCCTATAATAATATATATAAATTAATTAAAATCAAAATTTTAAAAATTCTAATATAACAAAGAAATAAACTATTAATAAAAACCTCTATTAAAAAATATTAAATTATATTAAAATAACATTAAAAAAAAAAACAAAAAAAAAATAGTAATTTAGCTTTAATTAAAAATTAATAAAAAAATCTATTTTTTATTTTATAAAAATCTAAAATATTAATAATAAAATCCTAAAATTAATATAATCTTAAGTTATTTTTTTTTAATAATTATTATTTAAATTTATTAATAATAAGCTAATTTTTATAATTATTTTTAATTACAAATTTTAAACTTTAAATTTTATATTATTTAATTTAAAATATTAAAATATAATATTATTATTATTTATTTTTTTATTTATTTATACTAAATATACTATAAATTAAGCTATAAAGGAATTAAAATAAAAAAAACTAAATTATAAAAGTTTATATTAAAAAAAACAAAAGCAAAAACCAAAACCAAATAATAGCAAATTAAAAACTAAAAACTAATAATAATATAAATTTAATTAAAAACTAAAAAAAAAAAAAAATTTATAGTAAATCCAATTTCCCTGCTTTAAAACCCTTAAATAAAAACTATTAATTTATTAAAATAATTATAATTAAATTCTAAGAATTATTGCAATTTTCAGAAGATTAAAAAACTATAAAAAACAAATAAAACCAAAAAAAGCCAGGGAATAAATAAAAAACTTTATAATATAAATAACTAAATAAAGTTTTTTTTATATAATAATATTCCACATTAAATATAATTCATTAAAAATGCCAAAGTTTAAGTTTTATTTATAAAATTAATTTTAATTTATTAATAATAATTATAATTAATTTTCCAAAAAAAATAATATTTATAAAATAATTTTAACTAAAATTATTAAAATTATAAAAAACATTAATAATATTTTAAAAACCATTAAAAAATATAAACAAAAATCTAAAAGAAAAATAGCAAATTTACTTCTATAAATAAAAATTTTTAAAATTGATTTTAATTTATTAAAGTAATAATAACAAAAACTTAGAAATCATTTTATTTTCAATAAAAATAAAGTTTTTAATATATTAAAATATTAAAAAAAGTTTAAAAGCTCTAAAAGAAAAATAAAGCATTTAAAAAAGCTAAAAAACTTATTATCAATATAAAATATATGAAATATATAAATAACAATAATAATAAAGCCAATTTAAATATTATTAAAACTTAATTTAATGCTTTTAATAATAATAAAAAAAACTAAAAACTTTAAAGAAAAAAAATTAAAATTTTAAAAAAAAATTATTTCAAAATAAAATATTTGTTGAAGTTAAAAATTAGAAATTAAAAAATAATTAATAAAAATCTTTATATAAATTAGTGTTAATATATAAACGCTATTAATATTAATATAATTAACACTATTTTTTCTAAATTAATAGCAATTAATTACTTTTAGAATTATTTAAAGTTTATATTTTAAATTACAACTAAAAATAATTTCTAAATATTATTAAATAAAAAAATAAAGTTTAGTTAAATAAATATTATATAACTAATATAAAATTTATATTGCAAATGGCTTTATTTTAAAGTTGGCAGTATTAAGATATTTTTTGAATTTACTTAATTATATATAAAAAAAATCTAAGTTTTTTAAAAACCAAAAATCTATTAAATTCTAAAAAATTATAATATTTTTTAAATAATATTTTTTAAATGGATAAAATGTCTATTATTGCTTTTTGGATTTAAAACCAAATTACTCTATTATTCTTGAAAACTCTATTAAAATAGTCAAATTATTAATTTTTATGGATATATTAACAATTATTATAGATTCGATGCCACCGTAGGGGACGTCGTTGAAAAAGGTGTTATCTCGGGTGAACGCCAGACAGGGAGAGAATGGTCACGTGCATGCAAGTGCACTCCCTGAATCCAGGCTGCAACCTTCTGAGGATATTTCCACCGGCATTTCCCCCAGCCAACTTCCTCTTCCTCCAAAACCCATCCCAACGCCAACTTCTGCGCCCAAGAGAACGAAGGGAACATCTAGTGCGAATGTACCGGCTGCTCAAGATGCTTATACCTCGATTTTCAACGACATCTGCCTGCTCTTCGAGAGGGTGGCCGATGTCCCGCGCGCCAACGTGAAAGGTAATATGTCTGTGGAAGATCTGGGCATAGACTCACTTATGATGCTTGAAGTCATCAGCGAGCTCTCCGCCCAGTTCTCTCTCAATATTCCCATCGATGATATGGTAGAGCTTTCTGACGTTGATTCTCTCGTCAACTATTTGCAAAAAAGGGGCTGTGGACAGCATGAAAGCTCGCTTCCATCTTCGAGTCCAGCGAGCTCCTCATTTGTATCATCAACGTCTTCATTTTCACCAACGCCAGCATCGACACAATCGTCCACCGGCTCACCCATCCGGCCAGGCTCGCCTGGAGAAAACAGCAGTGATGTTTCGCAGCAACAGCAAGTCGATCAATTGGCCACGCTACTACAGGAGCATCTCGAGCTGGGATCGGCTCCCAGCTTGGACGCCAATCTGGGAGGACTGGGCTTGGACTCACTACTCGCTATTGAATTGGCAAGTGACATCGAGAAGCTGCTGTCAGTCTCTGTGGATCTGTATCAACTTGATGACATTTTGCACCTGGCTGGGCTAGACCGTGGCTCCGTTGCGAGCAGAAGTGACTGYACGTCGCATGACACGAGCYGTGTGAAAATGTTAGACCATCTTCCGAACCCAAGCGCACAGATCCCTCTGGTCGTTTCTCCCACTGCTGGTCTGCCTGATGTGTACGAAGCCTTTGAGRCKGTACGTTTGACATTTGACAGGATCTCCGAAGAAGAGGGATTTACCGACTTCTGGCGTGCCGTGTACCCCGATCAAAAACGTCTGGTACTGTCATATATCACAGAGGCCTTCAAACAACTRGGTTGCGATCTTGCGTCCCTTCCAGCAGATACTCTGTTGCCAAAGTTGGTCATCTTAGATAAACACAAGCACTTGCTTGAGMGATTGCACAAAATACTAGCTGATGGAGGTTATATTGATGGACAGGAAATCTCAGGCTACAAACGATCGAGTAAGCCGCTCAAGCTTGCAGCTTCGCAGGTGCTACTCAAGGAAACCATCGCYAAGTTTCCACTTCATGCTTCTGAGCACCGTCTACTAMATGTCACSGGCTCACGGCTCGCYGAGTGTCTCACGGGCAAAGCTAATCCGCTTTCTCTTCTATTTGCGAATCAGACAAACAGACAAGTACTGGCGGATGTATACGACCTGGCGCCAATGTGTCGAGCAGCGACACGGCTCCTGGCAAACTTTCTATTTCGAGCTTTCTCATCAAGCAGCAAAAATGAGACGTTCCAYATACTSGAAGTGGGAGGTGGCACAGGTAAGTTGCRCATCTTCTTCAATCTCCACCTTAACATGGAGYTATGCTGAGTCTTGCTTCTTTTGCTCCTTGTGATAGGAGGCACTAGTAAATTTCTCGTCGAGTTTCTTACGCGCTCTGGTGTCAATTTTACTTATACCTTTACCGACATCTCGTCGGCGCTTGTAAGCGGTGTCAAGAARAGCTTTGCCGGCTATGACTGTATGCGCTATGCGACACTTGACTGTGACCAGCCACCTCGACCTGACTTCATTGGCAAGTTCCACGCACTYGTCTCRACKAATTGTATCCATGCAACTCACAACGCTACCACGTCTCTGGCCAACATACGTCAAATGCTCCGGCCGGATAACGGCTTCCTTGCCCTGGTTGAATTCACCAATGGGATGTACTGGTTTGATTTAGTCTATGGACTTTCAGTGATGGCCGTCGCCACGCTCTTGGTGACATTTCATTCTGGGAACGGAGTCTGCTGGCAGCTGGTTACAAGAGTGTAAATTGGACTAGTAGAGATACGCTTGAAGCAAAAACGCTGCAGCTGATCTGCGGTTTCAACTCAGCTGCTGGCAGTGATGGACAGGAGCATGGACTCCAGGAATCGCGTCTCTTTAAGCGAGGGGGTGTCCCGGTAGAGACGCTCGTATGGAAGCAAGTCGATGATCTCGAGTTGAGTGCAGACGTGTACTACCCTTCCGAGATGGAAAAGACCACAGCACTTAAAAGACCAATAGGTGAGCTGCATTGATTTCCATGAGGGTATAGAGAAACTCATTAACTTTGTCTTCACCAGCTCTTCTTTTCCATGGCGGTGGGCACGTTTTGTTTACGCGCAAAGATATCCATATAAAACACATTAAGACATTACTCGAGCGAGGATTTCTTCCAGTCAGTGTCGACTATCGGCTCTGTCCTGAAGTCAACCTTGCTGAAGGACCGGTAACGGATGCGTGCGATGCTCTTGTGTGGGCGAGACAAAAGCTTCCCCAGCTTAAGCTTGGACGCACCGATATTCGAGTGGATGGCGATCGAGTTGTAGCTGTGGGCTGGTCTTCCGGTGGCCATTTAGCCATGACCCTGGCATACTCATCCAAAGCAAAGAGAACATACTACCTCCTGAAGCTGTTTTGGCTTTCTATTGCCCTTCAAATCTCGAGGATGAATGTAAGCAGCCTTCCCAATGCGGATTTACGCCACGTCACCCCAGTTTGGAAATACTAACATGGAGAAATTCTTCAGGGTGGAAGCATCCCATATATCCCAAGTCTATTCAGGAATCACCAAACATGCAGTATGATCTACTTGAAGGGGTTGGTGAAAAGCCGGTGCGCATCCCCCTTCCATAATGAACACAACATTCGCATAGCTAACAAATCTCGACTAGATCTCTGGATACATCCCTAACACCCCGCTCGGCGCACCAATGTCGCTTAAAGACCCACGCTGGCGCATCATCATCCACTACAACTGGAAAGCGCAGCTTGTCCCGGTCCTCGTAGGCGGTCTCCCAAGCAAGAGCAAAGCCGGCGCCCGCAACTTCAATGCGGACTCCTGCACATCGCTGCCCATGCCGAAGCTGGAGGACATCCAAGCTGTCAGTCCATACACTCAAATCGTGCAAGGCAGCTACCGTACCCCTACGTTCATGGTGCACGGCGACCGCGATGACCTTATCCCGTGGCAGCAGACTCGGGATACAATCGAGACGCTGCAAAATCAGGGCGTTGAGGCCGGCTTTGCGGTTCCTAGGGGCGCTGGGCATGCATTTGATTTGCGGTCTGGTGAGGATCCTAAGGGGACGGGATGGCCGGCGATGGTTGAGGGGTATGATTTTATATGCCGTTATGTTTGATGATTATGATTATGAGTTATATAGATCTATAAATATGTCGGAGGATGGCATGATAGACTTTCGAAGAAAACGGCTTTACAAGCAGCCCCGTCTCAGGGATGAAGAGATTATTCACAGCGAATGATCTGCGGACGAATCGAAGTCTTGGACCAGGCTCCTACTATATCATTGCCATAGCACAATATGCCTATTTTCCGTAAATGAGCAATGGCATTTCATACATCGTGCCAGAGTGTAGAGAGATGGAAGTGACTGAAGGATCAGAAGCCTCGCGTTGGACAAGCGGCACTAAAATTGCGCAGTTTCATTGTTCCCTGTCCAACGCGAGTTAGCCTCATCTATTCTTCTCGTGTTTACTGCTTGTGCCGCCGAGAATRAAGACTGTCTTCGCCGGAATAGATTTTGCCGCTAAACGGCAGAAGCACGCGCCTTGYAGACTCGTCTGACACCTCTCGGCGGCACAAGCCAAACACGAGGAAGCCTTAGCCTCAGAGGCTAATTGTCCTAAGAGCTGCACATGAGGCACTGAGCTTGGACTACACGTTTAGCCCTCTCTGAATCTTGATTTCCGAAGATTGCAGAAGACATAATCTCCGGCACAAATTGCGGCACGGGAGTCTAGACTGGACTGCARTTCTTTGTTTTTGTTTTGATAGATCAGGAAGAGGTAAGATCAGGAAGAGGTAAAGGTCACCACGGGAGTCTATCTTCCCGCCCTGCATCGTCTCATCGGATCGACGTCAAGCCAACCCGTCGGAGGAATTCCTCCTGACATCACCAGCCACATGTGGCGCACCACCGCCCCCATGTGGAGGTGTGGCTGGTGATCCCGCAACTAGCCTAGCGCGTCCTAAAAAGGGTAGATCCCTTACCCGTTGCGAAACGCTTTCATCCATTTCCTTGATTTTGCGCAACACTCTATTCTGCTGCCCACCAATGGGGCCGATCTGCGCGGCGGGACAGGCATGGGCGTTTGTGTGATGGCCGGGAAGCTCTGACACGATAAGGAAGCGCTACGTCATGTCATACCAGCTGATCCCTGCACGAGAAATGCCGTGCTGTTGCTGCACGAGAAATGCCGTGCTGTTGTTGGAGATGAATCGCATGCGAATTTCTGATGACGCAGAGGCTGGGCCTTTGAGGCGGGGAAAGTAAATATATAGCAGCCGCCTCTTATTCTTCCGTTTTCATATTTGACCTCTTCAACCATCATACTACAAACACATCTTCAAGTGCATCTTGAACTCCCTCGCAAACAACACAAACACATACATACCCAGTAGACAAAGTCGCACAGCGCCAAACCTCCACAATGGGCGCCGTCGTATCATGCGTATGTTGCTCAAGCCCTCCCCCGGCTCCTATGCTCACATACTGATGAACYAAATAGATCCAATCCATCTGCCACACCATCGGCGCCGTTCTGATGGCAATCGTCAACGGCATCGCCAGCATCCTGCAAGCCATCGTCGGCGGCATCGCCGCCTTCTTCTCCATCATCATCTCGTGCCTGACCTGCGGCCGCAGCGGCCGGCGAAGAGGAGGCAGGAGCGCTGTCTAGTGCGCCCCTCCCCAACCGACCGTTTTCGTATCACGACATGAAGGATGAGGAACACGATACGAAAATGCTTCGAGGGAGGGGGTTGCACATGAGGGGAGGAGTTAATGGGAAAG
>QYSG01014068.1:0-14750 GCA_003988875.1 Lachnum nothofagi
CTATCAACCTCAACACCACAGAAAGACAACAGATACAATGGCGGACACACAAGAACACCAATACACCTTCAACGTCAGCATGTCGTGCGGCGGCTGCTCAGGGGCTGTCAACCGCGTGCTGGGAAAGCTACCTGGTACATTCTCTCTCCTCCGAACCCATCATTTACCCCCTCCCTCTAGTCCCTCTGGGATAACTGCTCGCCTTCATCTCGTAACTTATGCTAACTCGCTCGCAGGTGTCAAGTCCTATGACGTCTCCCTCGACACCCAACTCGCCAAGGTGACCGCTGAGCCCAGCCTCGAGTACGCGACCGTCTACGAGAAGATCGCGAAGACGGGCAAGAAGGTCAACTGGGGCGAGAAGGACGGGGTGAGGCAGGTGGAGCCTGTTGCCGCATGAATGAGAGGATGGGATAGGTGAGAGGTCTGCGGTGATCGGGTTGGAACGGATACAACAAACAAGGTTGCAAATGATGGCATGTTAGGGTTTTGAATGCATGGCTTTCCTCTACACTGGCTTCTTCTGCTTTTGTGGTTTATATGGTGGGTACATTGTACAGCAGATGAAAACGCCCCGCGCGGATCAAGTGCTCCAGCTTATCTATTGCGGTGTCAATTCTTCTTTACGATATAAAACCCCTCATCCCTCGCCACAAAACTCAATATCACAGCCCAACTATCCAACAAATTAACATACGGCCTCAACACCTGCGCCACCAACACACCCACAACCATCCTCTCCCACCCCAAACCCGCATCCCACCCCTGCATCACCACCGCCAGCGCCGTAAACAGCCTAAAGCAACTCTGCTCAAACACAATCACACCAAACAACCACCTCGGCACCATCTCCAATCCTTCACCTCCCCCTCTAATTAATTTAAAGACAGAATACAAAATCCCCACAAGCCCCCACACCCACCCGCCCAACACCAGCCACCCCTCCCACCTCCCCAGCGTCCGGATCCCCCTATACCACCTCTTCCGCTGCCTCACATAATCCCCCATCGTCCACGGACTCACCTCCCTCGCAATAGCCGGCACCCACCCTATCCGAAACCCTTTCCCCATAGCGCGGAGCAAGAAGCAATAGTCTTCCGTCAGATGCGCCGTTTCCCAGGTCACGGCATTCTCGACACGGCCGGAAGTGAGGAAGAACGCGCCGTGGATGCCCAAGGCGGCGCGGTGCGGAACGGTGGACGCGAAGCGGCAGCGGCCCCAGTCGTCTTGGACGCGGGAGAGGTCGCCGATGGCGGGGATGATGCTGGAGAGGGTCCAGGATGTCTCTACGTTATAGTGGATGACGCCCTGGGTTGTGTGAGATGAAGAGAAGTGGAAGCAGGGGCTAGGGACTTACAGTCCCAATCTCATCTCCTTTCTGCCTAGTGATGAAGTCCACGCAGCGACGGATGCAATACTCATCCACCACCGTCTCCTCATCGATATGCAGCACCCAATCGTCGTCTTGCAGCTGCATGTTGAGCCGGAACCACTCCAGGCTCCGCGCCTTGTACTTCGCTACTCGCGGCTTGTACTCCGCCGGGACTCCGTGGATTTTTACATGATCCTCAAATATTTCTTTGAACTTCCACACATTCCGTTTTTCAGTCAAAATATGCAAGCTCACTCTCTCGTCTACTTTTCCAATCGTTGACTGAACCGGGAGGATAGACCGCTTCACGACATCTTCTTGATCTCCCCTCGTCACGAGACATATCATCAACCGATTAAAACCTCTTACTTTCGGCTTGTCGGAGAGACGGAACGGACGGCAGGGCCACATCGTAGCGAGCATACTGAAGTGGTGCAAGGGCTGGCTGGGCACGACGGTCAGGAGCCACATGAGGCCGCCGAAGGTCCAGGTCGCATTTTCATCGACTGGAATGTAGAAATATGGATAATTGGTATTGGAGAAGAGGTGGTAGAGGAGGGGATAGATGAGCGCTAGTAGGAGCGGGATGAGGAGGTAATTATATTGTGCGATCTCGAAGATCCGGCGGGAGCGCTGGGACTGCCATGTCTCTACTGACATTTTTTGTTGAAGGGCGAGGGGATTAAAGGAAAATGGAGAGCCATTGAGGTTATATAAAAGAAGACAAAGCGAAGGATGGGCTTACACGACGTACATCGGGGGCATATACGTGCAGCGGCACAGTACACAATGTTGCAGAACGCATCCATCATGGGCCCTGATACCATATGATGGCTAAGGCAAGAAGCCCCCGAGAAAGGCAAAAGAGAAAGTCCCCATAAATCCATTTTGATTGAGTGGAAAAAGCATAGATCATGTACTCAAGCAATTCCCTAGAGTGAAATTTCAATTGAGGAAGACGCGATCCGGGGACGTGGAAGGCGGGCCGTCTTGATAAGGTAGTGCTTAATTAGGGTACCCGCTGCGAGCAGTAGCCTGGGGCATAGGGCTGACCACCCGTTTTCGGCCCCTGTAGATCCCTAAACAACTTACGATGCGGCCAATGAGACAGCTTTGGCAGCGCCATTCGTATTCTCTCTCCATACGGAGTGAGTGTATCGTGGCCGCGCACCGACGAGGATATTTCTCACGACGCGAAGTTGTTCTGTGGAGTACCATGTTGCGAGATTCTTGAACGATTAGCTGTCGAAAATTAGGGAAAGAAAGCAATTGCTTCTTTGGGGCAGGGGAGATCAATCTTCCAGGCCCTTGGATGGCAAGAGCTATCGTTGGCAGGGGGCTACTTTTCAGCGAACTTGGAATGCTTGGAGTTCAAGTTCTCCTTCCTCTAACATATTGATGGCTTCTCCATTCATCCAGCCCGCTGAATATGCCTCTCCAAGCACAAGGTAATGATCGCCCATCTTCCTGAGGACGACTGGAACTGCGCATCCGAGGGGGATACATATGATGTCTCCAGCTACAGCAGCTTCCGGGACCAGACTCAGGGTTCCAGTGGCGCCGATTGCAAAGGCTCTATCCCAAAGCAAATTATTGGACTGAAGTAACCAGTCGTAAAGCGGATTCATGTTTGCTGCAGATGACTGCTGATTCGCATATTCGAGCAACTGGGGGCTAAGGGGCAAGTTCTGGATTGATTTCATGATGCCCCTTAGTCCAACTCGGTCCGGCTCATCTAAAACCAATGTCCGGAAGAAAGACGTGAGAATTGCACCGGCCACTGCCTTGCTAGGACTTCGTTCGCTCAGCAGATCCCACCAATGATTGATTGTTAAATTGGAGTGATGAAGCTGTCTGTCTTTCTTCTCGGTGTCATCCGGAAAAGGGTCCACGATGTCAAGGCTATCAATAATGGTACCACGGATGATGATGGCGTTGCCGGCTTTTGCGAAGTGAAATTCTGCTCTGGTATCTTTCGCCGCGGTGAACCTGACCACGGATTCATCTCTCTTCCTAAGGTTTTCAAGAAACGCATGAGAAACAGAACCTTCCATCTTCGACCAATCTGGAACCCAGGAAGGCAGATCATGCTCACTAGCCCTTTGACCATCCCGATTTAGCGTCAGAGCTCTAGCGATAATATCTAACTTTCCGGAGAACTCGATTTCCTTCCTGGTAAAGTTGATGAAAACTTCGCGCACCGGCAAAGAATAGTCAATCTGTACCTGATAGTCGTCTACATGGGCCAGACCGGCAAGGCCGAATATTTTATCCCGAGGATCAGTCGATCCTCTGTAGAAATGGCGCTGAAGGACATCGAAAAGGCGCAGCTCTTGGGACACGAAGATTTTCCTCAAAATTTGGAAATCTTTGGCACCTTCGAAGGATTTTCTGAACGAGAAATATTCAACATCGCCTATGTCATAGCCGATGTCAGTTATCCGTCCTCGGATACGTACCGCCTTTTTATCATATATCAAGTCTATCAAGCCGAAAAAAGCGTCCCATCCCACAGCATGATCCCCACAGAGTAAAATAATGTCTTTGGCGAGGGTGACTTCTTGAACTACCCAAATTCGCCTCCAGTAGTCACGTTGGCATAGGTTCCGGAAAGCAAAGAGCGGGAAAAGCAGGCCGGAAAATGATGGGGCATCTTGATCAACGCTGGTCTTTTCTGACTCCAGTGGAGCTTGGCTGAGCTCAAGAAGCTCGAAGGCAGCGCGACTATTGTTGTACTCTGGGCCCAGCCAAGACATCACCTGGGATGCTTGCGAATAGATTGCTCGCATCATGCCCACCTGCTGGTTACGTTCGGCGGTGTTCGACTGGTCGATGCATATTGCGTCAATCCAGATTGTCGTTGAACCTCTCTTCGCTAGATACTTGAGAGCTAACCAAAGGTTCTCTCTAACCTCAAATAGTTGACCATTGAGGTTGCATTGGTATCTTGGATCAGAGGGAGAGCCCCAGGTATAGGAGAGCGCCTGGTAAGGTGGAGCATTGGCCAAGGCTGTGTGAAAGATCTTACAGGACACTTCGCTCTCCGCCCCCGGAGTTTCTTCCAGTTGCAAAATCTGAAGGAGCCTGATTTCGCCTCCATCTTCATTCAGTGATTGGTACTCGAACTATCACCGGGCTCCGTCAGTATGAGAGAAAAACAGGGCTACGTCATGTGAAAGGGAGGCGCACTTTCGTGGTAAGAGCCATGGCTCAGTTGTCCCAGCACTCGGAACTTTAATTTCGAGCCATTTGTCCTTGTTATGAATAGAATTTTGTAAATGTAGGCCAGCAACGGCTGGCTGTCTTGTAGAAATCGAGTTCGAGGCTGAGCGCGGCACAGCCTGTTTCATGCGAGCAAATCATGCTTTACGTAACAACAGATGCAGGACCCCGACGGCGCCTAGATTGGATGGTACGATCAAGAAGATCTAAAGACACTTTCAATAATCATGATAACGAGCATAGCCAAAGTCAAATGCACTCTCAGCTATTGTTTGAAAAATAATATAAAGGATTTTACACTGGTATCGTCGTGGAATAGCTATCAAGACAAAAAGTGCTTTCTATAGTAACATGAAAATTAAGCAATTTCATTGTTGCCGGAGCGCAATCATTGCCTTGTGCCGATGCTTGGAAGCTTGTCTTGTGGTTTATTGCCTTGTTTGAAATTTCTAGACAACAAGAATCAACTTCTTAGCGGAGTTCCTTGATACGGCACAGGAACGAGAGTGTTGCTCACATCGGGAAAGAATTTTGTCGCGTGAAAAAGAGCTTATCGCTGCAAGCCCGTTGTTTCCCATCAGCGCACTTCGAAGTCCTGAAGCTTGAGCTTCCCTTCCTCCAACATATTTATCGCTTTCCCATTCATATATTCATCCACATATGCATCCCCAACCTGGATATAGTAGGACCCCATATTCCGCAAAACGAGAGGAATTTTACTACCCAGAGGAACACAGATGATGTCACCTCCGGTAGCTGCCTCCGGAACAAGACCCAGAGTACCTGCGGTACCAAAATATAATCTTCGACTCCAAATCACAGTGGCACATTGCTGGATCCATCCAAGCCAGTTTCTCTCACCAGGTGGTACCTCCGCGGCATATTTGAGAAGATTCGGATTGATTGGTATTTGCGGACGAGCCTTGAGAGACACCTGAGCGACGCGGCCTAGGAATTTGCGAGCGAAAAGGCCATCATCTAAGCTATGATCATGGACGAACCCTTGAGAATTGAGAACTGTATCTGCTAAGAGAGTTCGACAGAACTTGTAATGAGTCGCTTCTGACAATACAAGGCTAGAATGCGTGCAAAACAAATCCCACCAGCTTTGCATGACCGCAATAGCGTCATCAACGGCGAGTCCGTTCGGCATATCAGTATAGGTACCCAGAATCTTGACGGTGTCAACAACCATTGCTTTAAAAACTATAACCCGACCGCCTTCAATAAAATGAACGTCTGCTGGGGTGTCTCCCGACGCTCGGTAATTGAGTTTATCCTTGCCGACAGTGCAGCCAAGAAGGAAGGCATGGTTGGTTGTAGAGGACCAATCCGCAACCCAAGAGGGAAGACCAAGCTCACTAACTCTTTGTCCGTCTCGTTTCAAGTACAACGCCATAGCAAGGATATCTAACTTTCGAGCAGTTATAATTTCATTCCGCGCAAAATCTGTGTAGACACGAGCCACTGGTAGTGAGTAGTCGATGTTTTTCCTTAAATATTTCTCATCGTTGAGCCCCATCAGACCGTAGATTTTGTCTTTTGGATCAGTACACTTCCTGAAATAGTGATGTACAACGCAGTCAAAAAGGCTGAAAGATTCGGCTCGAGAGTTTTGTCTGAATTGTAGGAGCCGTCTGGCTAAAAAGTTGTTATGTCTCACCCAATACATGTCAACATCCAAGTCGTTAAGAAACAGCCATTTGCCATCAAGTTGGATACTGTTATCCTCATCTATCCATTCCAGAAGCGCCAAGAGTGTTTCACAATCAGTAGTATCTTTTCCGCAGCGTAAGACAATATCACTACTTAGGGTGACTTCTTGAGCAATCCACAGTCGACGCCAATAGTCTCGCAAACATAGCCGCGCAAGAGCATAGATCGATGATTGAAAGTCGGCTTCTTGGATAGATTGATCCACGATGTTTTCGAAATTTGGATATTCTCGACTAAGCTTCAGAAGGCGGAAAGCGAGATGGCTGTTGTCGGATTCTGTACCAAGCCAAGAAATGACTTGACTTGCACCTCTATAAATAAGTTGCATTAAACTAACTTGATGATTGCGTTCTGCAGTATTGGTCTGATCAATACAAATGGCGTCGATCCAGATGGTCATCGATTCTCCATCTTCTGCCAGTTGGTTGATTGCACACCAGAGATTTCCTCGAACCTCAAATGTTTGCCCGTTGAGCCTTATTATATACCGTGGATCCGAAGGATCGCCCCAGGCGTAGGAAAGCGCTCTGTATGGTGGTGCCTTGTCGAAGTATGTATGGAAGATTTCGCAAGACGTTTCGGTGGACAATTCCTTCTCTGAACCTCTCAGAGGCTTGCTAGTCTCAGGTAGCCGAGGAGCCGGAAGTATTCGAAGAAGTCTGAACTCGTTCCTTTCACGGTTGAGCGGTTCGTATTGGAACTGTGAGCAGCCTCGTCAGTATGGGAGTAGCAGACTGCTCGGGATGGAGGCTAACTTTCTTGTCCTGAGCCATCACTCTATGCCGCAATGCTTAGAATGTCAGAGTAGTTCCGCTAGTCTTCGAGGTACTTCAGATAAGAATTTCGTTGATGTAGGCGCACGCCGTTGCAGTATCTTGTAGAGATCGAACGACGAGGCTGAGCGGGGCACGGTCGCACCGCCTCAGCCAGCGCACACTGCAGCATGGATCCCATGCATCCTGATCTGCATCACTGAGAGCGGGAAGAGAGCCACAAGCTTTGTCAGTATTCGAGAGAGGTTTTTCTTGGTTTCTTCTGTTTTATCTCTTTGGACTCTTGGCCTCCCAGGTCATCACCAGTCTCGTGGAATGCCGGCCTCTTTCATTTATTTGGGACCGCGGTATTCCAGGGGGCACTTGTATCAATGAGTTTCTGTTCTTTAAGATAAGCGCTATTTTGAATGTGGGAGCAGACGGTATGATTTTGGTTCTCCCTCAGCATAGCGTCTGGAATCTACACACATCGAAGGCGCAGAAGGCAGGCATCACGGTGGCCTTTTTGTCTGGCAGTCTGTTCGTAACCTCTGTCCCAGCTAGTCTTCCAGATTAATTCTAACCGTGATCAGGGGGATCATTGCGTCATGCATACGGACCAATACCTTTTTCAACGGCGCATATGAGGCTGCGACGGATCCAACATCTAAGCAATAGAGATACAGGGTCCCCAAATCCGACTAACGAGTTACAACAGGGGCAGATGTTTCGCTGGTTAGTTGGACTATTGTGGAGAGTGGAATGTATATTTCTGCAGCTTCTCTAGTTGGCATTCGCCCAGTCTTTTGTCGAGCTTCGCAATGGCTTAAAGCCAGTTTGAACTCTTCTCGATCTTTGCTGCATTGGAGAAGTCGAGGCCCTGTCCAGACGCCCACAAATTACCAAGACCCTACGTCCAAGATCAACACAGCTCATCTTATGGAACTACGATCATTTGATCAAGAGAGATAATATTGTTCGAGGGATTTGCGGATTTACGGGGGGCTCTAGTTCACGTAGGTACCTCATAAAAATACATATAATTTTAGATATTAGAAAGGTCCACGACGTCGAATCTGCCCTTTATGATAGGTGACCATTTTAGCATGTCTGCGTAAAAGTCTCGACGTTTGAAAGGGCAATCAAATTTCATCGCCTTATGAGCTATGCGTCGGGCAAAAACTCAATCGTGTATGACTAAACAGAACGGACCGGACGTGTACCCTGAATCAAAGCGTTGTATTGCCAGCCACTGCTGCCCCTTAAGCGGACCACTAACATACCTCAAAAATCCAACACATCCTTCATCGGCAATATATATTCCGAGCTTTCCCCACCTATCTCACCACATCCGCAAACCCATCATAGGCAACCTCTCCTCCGTCACTAATTCATCAACTTATGGCTAGCAAACTTTCTCTTCCTCTACCTGGTGTTCAGCATGGCGAGCGTATGGGTCTTTGCCTGCTCGACGAGTTAGCACAGACAAACCCTGAAGGTCCATGGGTGTCGGTACCCTTGGATGAGCAAGACATATCCAGAGGCTACAAAGACATTACCTACAGCCAGTTCGCAAATGCTGTCAACCATGCAGCTCACTGGTTGATCAAAAACATCCCTTTTTCTGAGGAGGCTTTTCAGCCTTTCGCGTATGTCGGGCCTAAAGATCTGCGTTATCCTATTTTGGCGATGGCAGCAGGGAAAGTAGGCAAAGTGGTTCGCTCACTCTTTCGCATTTTCATAGCTTTCACTTGCAATGGTAAAAAAAATGCTCACCTTTGCCACTAGATGATCTTACCTTCACCTATAATGAAAGTCGAGGCACATCTGCGTATTCTAGAAAAGAAGAAGTGCACGCTCTACGTGCGAGACGAAAGCATGGCAAGTGTTGTAGATGAGGTTATTAGACACGATGCAGGCCTCCGAATCATACAGGCACCAAAACTGGAAGCGCTGCTACAGGAGGAACAAGCTGATCCGTTCGTTTACCCGAAGTCGTGGGAGGAGGGGAAGGACGACCCTTGGTTGGTATTCCATACCTCTGGAACAACAGGTGTGCAACGCCAGTTTCAGACGACGAATATGCGGATAACATATATCAGGATACCCGAAACCCATCACGTATACGCATAGGATGATGGCCATTGTGGATATGGCGGCGAAGTTAACTGGGGATGAGGAGACACATTTGCATCATTATGCATTCCAAAGATGGTATATGCCTCTTCCCATGCTTCATGTAGGCTACCTTTACCCTAGACTTCAAATTGTACATGCTAATTTAACGCGCGTTCAAGTTTGTGGGAATGTTGATGGTAGTTTCCATGAGTATATTCGTTCATAATGTGATCGTTTTGGGGCCATCGAAACCTCCGTCGCCAGAGACACTCGTCGATGTTTTAAGATTTGGTAGAGTCAATGGTGCACTCCTCGTGCCAGCCATGATAGAGTACGTACATTCTTACTCATTATAATCTATTTTCTAATAAATAATAACTATTTGCATGTACTCTAATCCTAAAAACCCTATAAAAGTCAGATAGAACGGCATTCCATCGAATTTAAAATATATTATAATTATAGCATATTAATAGCCTAAAAATTACATTTTTAATATATTAACCAAAAAGTAAAATTATATAGTAAAATATATAACAAAAGTAAATTCCATTTAAAACTATTTTTATTATATTAAGTAAAAAAAACTTTGCCTATAAATAGGGCTTTATTTCAAAACTAAAATTTTTATTTAAAAAAATCTTTTTTTTTTATTATTTTTTTTTATTTATATTTTTTGGATTATTAGCTTTTTTTGGACTATTGGCTTTTTTTGGACTACTGGCTCCCTCTGGACTACTGGCTCCCTCTAGACTACTGGACCCTGGACTACTGGCACTGGCAGAAGGAAGGCACTGGTAGAAGGGAGGAGGCATTGGCAAGAGGGAGGAGGCATTGGCAGGAGGGGGTGGCAGGAAGGCACTGGCAGAAGGAAGGCACTGGCAGGAGAATTAAATAGCTAGGTAAAAGCTAATATAAAGCCTTATTATATTACCTACTCTATTGCTTACCCCCTTGGCTTTTATTCCCTAAATTCTTAGTTTTATTTTTCTACCACCTTATTTCGTCCAATTGATTATATTTATAATTATATAAAATTTCAATAAAATGCTATTCTATTTAACTTTTATAGGGAAATGGAAAAGCGCATTTTTTTTCTTTCCCGAGAACTCTCCTACATTAGGATAAGAGCTGACTTGCCGAAACCTATAGCGCGCTTTGTCAAGATCCCTCCGGCTTGGCTGCTTTACAAAGTCTTCAGTACATCCATTACGCCGGTGCACCTTTAGGTGTCAATACCGGCAAGCTTCTGGCCCCATATGTTCGATTGATTCCTTGCATCGGGAGTACCGAAGTCGGAGGCTACTTTCTCAAATTTCGTGATGATAAGGAGGAGTGGGACTATATTACATTCAACAGTCACGCGGGTGCCGAATTCGAGCCACGCCCCGGTGATCGCCATGAACTGGTATTCATTCGCAAGCCTGAGTGCGCGCCTATGCAACAAATTTTCTTCTTGTATCCAGACCTCGACCGCTTTGAAACTAAGGACTTATGGGTTGAGCATCCCACACGCAAAGACCTGTGGAAGATCGTGGGGCGGACAGACGATTATGTCTACCTCGCACACGGAGAGGGCCTGTATGCTTCGACGATGGAGCGAGAGATCGAGCGGCACGAGCTTGTGCAAGCGGCGGTCATTGGCGGGCATGGTAAACCTAACCCTATATTGATCATTGAGGTGGCCCCAAAATCACAGTATAACAGCAATCACGATGATCTACGACAAAGCTTGTCGCCATACCTAGAGAAGGCCAATGCTCTTTGTCATGCTTCTGTGCAGATTTCTCCGGGAATGATTCTGATTGCGAAGCAGGATAAGCCACTTGTACGGACCATGAAAGGGAGTGTAGCGAGGCTACCGAGCTTGAGTCTCTACGAACAAGAGATCAATGACATGTATAAGGATCATTGTGACGCACCGGCGTAATCATGTGCGTAGCTCACGAGCAGGGAGTAGGCCCCGGTCCCAGATTGCAGGACATTAGTCTCCATTTTTGTTGATATGCAGTCCCTTCCGCTCTTTTCTTTGTCTTCCTTTTAGGTTTTTAGATTAGGTAAAGGGGCCCCAATAGAGGCGCTGTCTACGCCCACTATTATACCCTACTACAATCTACGCATACACATTTAAGCAGGGGATATTTGGGATAATGATATAAATTTTGCGCAGTTGCGTTACTGTCACGCGCACCTAGTCGAAGCTTTGATATCAACGCTGTCTTCAAATATGTTTCCCCGGCTCTCCTACAGCACACCTCCCACTCAAAGGACAACTCTGCAACGCCCAAGTCCCACACACATTATCAACTTGTCCCCGATTCTATGGACAAGCCTTCACAATAGCCTCGAACGGCATCATGCATGGTGCCAGCACATTCGGCGTCGTATCGCCCGTATACAACTTCGCACAATCAGCTGGCGCATTCGCATTCTTCGTAAGCGTAGCATCATAATGGTTATTCCCAACAGGCGTCTGCGTTTCCCCCGGCCCACCTACTTGCTGCCACTGATCCGTATTGCCGCTACATTTCGCCTTGAGATCGATATTCGCGATGCGGATGATCTGGTCGACATCTAGATTCGGGCCGTGAGTAGGATAGCACTAGACGCTGCCCGTAGGACTCGGATTCGTGTCGCCGCTCGGCAACGCCTTGCTGCCATCTAGAGGCGCGTGCTTAGCTCCATCGCCGTCTAGCTTCCGGTAGCCGGATTGGTAGAACTGGTAGTCGTCGGGAACGTTGACCCGGCCTGTGGCAGGATCGTCTTTCACGCACTTCTCGGTGATGTTGGCGAAGCTGTCCCAGTAGTCTTGCCATTGATGGCCTTGTTAGTGGGTGTTACGGTAGGTGTACACTTCGACGTTGTTGGGGAGCGCGATGGCGATCTCGCAGCCGTCTTGGACGGGGGTTGCGGCGACGGCGTCGGGGGAGATGCCGGCTGGTTTTGAGCACTCATCGTTACAGAGTACTTTACACAAGAGTTACGATTTATTATGATATATCAAGAAAATGGTTTCAATGCTTACCTTCTCGCATCATGTACTTCAAACTCTTGAGCGTTGTATTCCCGCTATGGATTTTGACTTGGTTAGGGATAGAATCAGCTTGGTTTCCTCCGCACTTCGGATCGTTTGAAGGATGCTTTCTTGTTGATGGGTTTGATTGACCGTTATCCTTAGGAAGAGCGCCGAGGATTCGGTCCCACATGGCAAGGTCGCCATCACTGAAAGGGTCATATTCGTCTGTATTGCTACCTTCGCCGCTGAAGTCGATGTGGTCACAGTCTTTCCACTTATCGTTCTGGTCAGTAATGCCCTTGCATTTGCTCTCCCATATTGCGCCGCCGCATTCAGCGCAGCTGAGAACGTTGTCACCTTCAGGACACTTGGGCTGTTTGTTCTTGCAGGCGCAGTCTACGTGAGCACCCTGGAAGTGGTGTCAGCTCCTAACCTGTACTATTGGGCACTGTTTTCAGAAGAGATTAACTTACAACTGTGCACTTTTGGCCCTCTTCCCCCTTACAGTCATCTGCAGAGCAAACTGGTTCGTTGTCTCCGGTAGGGCAATCATCCTTGCACATGCAACCAGCTGAGGGTCCTTCCTGACACCAACTATCCTTGCCTGCACAATCGAAACATTTGTCTGTTGGGACTTCGGGGCACTTCTACTTCGGCTGAGGTGTTCCTGGAGGAATCGGTGGAAAGACTGGTGATGGAAAAGGGAAGGGGAAGACCGGGGGAATAGAAACTGAGCCCCCAGACTTGCCGCATTTGCAGCCTTGATACGGTATTCCCACTGCCGAACCAGATTGTCCCGAACCTTCAGAAGTTAGTACACTTGAATCTTTCAAGTGAAGAAAAGATACTAACATCTCCCATTTCCATTCATTCCCACCACAAGCATCGCAGTTTATATCCCCCGCCGGACATCCCGCGCACCTAACAAAAAAGCTCCTCCCCGCACTATCTTTACCCGGAAACTTATTATCACAAATCCCCGCATTGTTCGTGCATCCCCCACGAGCAGAGTTATCACAAGTGAAAGTATTCGAGCCATCACCTTTGTGCTCGGGGCATACTTTGGTGGCATCACCCTTGGAACGCCACGCGAAAAGTTCCAGTCCCTTTACACTGAGAAATTGTCAGGGATTTGCCTGTTTTAGGCATCAATTGAAAGACTTACAATACCGCCGCCGGCATCTCCTCCACAAGCCGAGCAGAAAACCTCGTAGCTCGTGCAACACCCACAGATGGGTAAGCCCTGCTGAGTCTGGATATTGCAGAGATCAGGGCTAGGGTTGTCGATGCAATTCTTTGGCGGAGCAGGGAACTGTGACATATCAGAATTTGTCACAAGAAACTGGATTTTGGTCCTTCTCAACATACAAGGAGTTTGGCCGCGGTTCTGAGGACAAGGGCCATTGGCCGGAGGAAAGACAAAGCTTTCGTGTGTTGAGAACACGGCCATCATGTCGACCTTCCGCGTCGACGTCGTGAAGCATGAGGGCTGGAAAGATAATCGGAGCGTGATCTCGGTGTGTGACAAGCTGAAGAGAAGTTATAACAATTGGGCCACGGTGGAGAATTTTGAGGGGAAGTTGCTACTTGGGGAGTTGAAAGATCCCGAAGAACAGATGCAGAAGGCTCCAAGTTGGTTGGACAACTCTTGCACCAGTCGGACGATTTTACATGAGGTAAGCATGATATTTGAAGATGGTGATTGATACTATATTGACGGAAATGAAGGTCTTCCACACACATCTCATTGACCCGCCGAAGAAAGACGTTGTAGTAAGTGGCGGGAAAGCTTATGGATGGGGGAAAGTCAGTGCGCTGGATGCTGCTGTTCAGCTCACGAATGCGGACAACTATGTATGTATGACCCAAAGTGGAACTATAGTTTGCGGAAGGAATACTGACTGTGCTTTCTTTCAGGCTGTTTATACGTTTGCACAATTCTTGAAAGGATTTCGTGTTGGAGACACTGATGCCAGAAGAACAAGGGTATCTTGGTCAGGGAAGCTGCTGCCACCAAGAGAGCTGTGAGAGCTATCAGGAGCCTCCCGTCTGAGTGCAGGAGTTGGGTTGATCGGAGAGGAAATAAGAGGTGTTGGGCCGAGGTGGAGATATAGACAAGTTTATGAGTTGCAGGTCAGAACTTGGATACTTCGAAAATGATAACGACTGATCCATTGAATAAGCTTGTTCCTCATTTTCTATGTGTCAATCTGCTGTGTGCTGCATGACTGATGTACTTTTCAGTCTTTTTTTTTTTGCTTTTTCCTAGTGTTTGTTCATGGCATGGAAATTTTTAAAAGCTCTCAAAAGAGAAATAAGGACCATGATATGGTACGGGACAACATTCGCGCAGAGAAGAAGGCAGAAAGCTTGTTGGATTCGGAAATTCAGGGGCGGTCACCTCCTTGAGACTTGCGCACAATAGAGGAAAGAGCATCCGGCTACATGATGCTCGACTGCAGTTACAGGCACACACCAAACGGCCGTGGCGCTAAGTCCCTCAGAGGCTGGTTTGGTGCCGGCAGAGCATAAAGAGATGAATGAGGCTGAAAAT
>QYSG01014072.1:0-12811 GCA_003988875.1 Lachnum nothofagi
CCTTAGCCTGATAATCCGGCATCGCATACGGCCCCTTCCCCGTCTTCTGCTGCACAATACTCACCACCGGACTCCAACAATTATACAGCCTCAACTCCCCGATCAAGCCCTCCCCATCAAAAACCACCACCTCCATCTCGAAAAACGGATCCACAGGCTCCCCGCACACCAGCAGCCGCTTCTCCGTCTCCGAAAAAAGCCTCGTTCCGTCTGCGCTGACCGCTGAGGACAAGACTTTGCGGGAAGCAATGCTCCAGTACTTCTCGCTCATGATGCCGCGCAGCTTGTCGATGGCGCCTTGGCGGCCGATGCCCGGCGAGTCGTACTCGCGCATGTTTTTCAGCCAGGCCTTGCAGTCTGGGCTGAAGAAGGAGCCGAATTTGGCGAATTCTGAGGGGGTGGAGGTGGGCGATAGGTTGAGGATTGTGTCGTACATGGCATCGAGCTTCTGCTGGAGTTTGCTGGTTGTTGTATCTGCCATGGTTGATGGTTATTGGGACTTTGAATCCAAGAAAATGGGGGTAGAAATGCGAGAGTGTCAATGGCTTATATAGGTCAGACGAACTCAGTCTGATCCAAACACTTGGCTAGAAACCGTCGGCCTGGGTTCACAGTGAGACTTCAGAAGGGCGAATTGAGAAGTAGATATACTGGTGTGCTCTTCTTAAGAGATCAAAACCTGCGGGGTAACTCTACAAGCCCCATATCCGACCTTCGGGACACACGCACATGCCGTCTATGTCTAACCAGCCATCCCTGCAACAAATCGTAAAGCCGACCAATCAAAGTATAAAATCCAAGATCTCAATAGATTTCTTGCATATATTTGAGCCTAGTACTCAAAGAGAAAGATGTTGCGGTCATACGCTTGTGCTGGGTAGATCCGGAGACTATCCACTCGGATATACCGGGTGACCAATAGCCATACCCAGGAAGCATCCAGTGCAAGTATGAATATTGAAAATGCAACTTGTAGTAGTAGTGCTTACTTCGAAGCTTCGAAACAGTAGAATGATCGAAGGATCTGCTTAAGATACTCAGTCTTCCTCACAAATCTCGAGGGACGAGGTTTCCTGACCAAAATCCTAATATCAAACCTTACAATATCTAAACTTTCGATATGATCTCTAAGGCTATTAGATATCGATTGTCCTTGAAGTAAAAATCTCTAAGAGCATCCGAAAGAGACGCGTTGACTAGCTGAGTGTACTTCACGTCGGCTGAATTGACGAGAGAAGACAAATCGTAACAATCGATCCAAATATTTCAAGGAGGAACAAATATTAGATCTGAGGTGCTCGCTACTCCAACTTTCACCCATACGTCAACCAAAATAGATTACAGACCAAGGAATGCTTCTGGTATAGGGAGATTACTGAAAGGCGGATATGCTAAGAAAAATTGGTTTCAGGGATGGAAGGGAAATAGAGGTACGGCCAACACATGAAGCAAGAGAAAATGCAAAAGGAACTGTTATGCCTAGACTCTCCCCCAAGCCGACCAGCGGCCACCGCGGTACCTAATCCTCAAGAGGAGGGGCACAACCTCCCGAGCATTACTTCCAACACCGGTCGTGGCGTAAAACAGGCGATTGGCGTTGCACTTATTTTTTTACTGCTAGCAGCTGGTCATAATTGCCACTATAGAAGTCCTGCTTCCAGCTCGCAAGCCGTTAGTTATCTTTATTAAGATACGTCCCGCTGTCTACCGTCAGGGCCTCCAGCAGTGTACTTGTGATTGAGTCCGCTTTCGTCGACGTGGGCGTTCCATGGCTGGCTGCAGTTCCAAGAGGAGAGTACGACGAGGTGGATGGGGTGTGTTGCGCCAGGCGGGTAGCACGAAGTTGGTCGTTAAATTTATTGGCTGGACCTGGAAAGTTTAGCGGGCGTGAGCTCTAAAAGCCTACCATTGGAGCCCGCATGAAAGATCAAGGTTTTTATCGTCTTACTCTGTGATTCTAGAATGTAAGTGTAACTGCAGGGCTGGAGCCAGACAACAAATAACGTGATTTCTAATCATGGCACAGTAGAAAGAGGGCGAAGGCATGTGGCTTACGAATCAGCAGACAGGCTGACCTGGAAATACATTCATCCGCTACATGGACATCAGATCCGTGCAATTGTAGGACATAGATACGCAAATCCAATCCTGAAAGAAGTGTGTGAAACGTCTTAAGACTGTATCTTATCTTGTGTTGAGAATGCCGGAAACTATGCGCGTGGTCGGTAAGTCAAATTTCGGATCAACAAGACCCTGGATGAAGACTATCCACTCCAACTTGGTTCGAGACTCGTTGCTGACTCTTTTGTATAGATATCAAAGGCGATGCTGGCCCAGCCGATGCGCTGTACTTCGCGCAAGCACCCAAGCACCCAAGCCCGCTCCGAAAGGAGCACAGGCGTTGGTGCGCATCAAAGCTTTTGGCATTAATCGCATGGATATTGTACAGCGGAACGGGGAGTATCCCGTTCCGCCTCACGCTGGCAGGATCATGGGTGTTGAGTTTGCTGGAGTGGTTGAGGAGCTTGGGGATGACCCTGAGACTGCGTTCGAGATCGGGGACGAGGTTTTTGGGTTGGCGTATGGTGGTCAGTGTCGTGCCGTTGCGTGGAGGAGACTGGAGGTCTGACATGTCGCAGGGGCGTACGCGGAGTATGTTGTGGTTTCGACTCATATGCTTATCCACAAGCCGGATAACCTGTCTTGGGAGGAATGTGCGGGGATACCCGAGGTGGGAATTCCATTCCTTGGTTTCAACTCTGAAGTTTAAAGACGGTTTCCGCAGTTCGCGAAATAGGAAAGAGCATATCGCGGCTAATCCAGCTTGTAATATTTAGACATGGCTCACGGCTACAAAAGTGATGTACGCGATCGGCGAGTTCACCCCCGGGAAATCGATTCTCTGGCATGCTGGCGCTTCAGGCGTATCCATCAGCGGCATCCAACTCTCTCTCGCCAATGGCGCCTCCGCCGTCTACACTAGGCTGCACAGCCGCTTTCAACACCACCAATCCCAACTGGGTGGACGAGCTCCTGAATGCGACGGATGGTAAAGGCGTAGATATCATCGCCGACCTCATCGGGCCGAGCGTCTTCGCAGGCAATTTGAAAGTAGCTGCGAGAGATGCCAGGATCGTGCTGATTGGCTTGCTGAGCGGGTTCGTGTTCAGAGACGAATTCGATATGGGGCTTTTGGCGTTCAAGCGAGTGAGGTATGAAGGCTCGACGTTGCGGAGCAGAGACGAGGCGTTCCAGCGCAAGTTGAGAGACACGTTTGTTGAGCATGCTCTGCCGAAATTCAGGGACGGACAGTTCAAGGTGTACATCGAAAGGGTGCTTCCTTGGGAGAACATCGTCGATGCGCACAAGCTTATGGAAAGTAATACATCCATGGGAAAGATTGTTTGTAAGGTCGATTTGACCTCATGAGCCAATCTACAAAAGCGTCGGCGTATAATAATAATTTATATGTTGAGGTAGTGGTGGTAGTAGTTATTATGAAGGAGAGACTCTTAGATTAAGATTGCTCATGAGYCGGGAACGCCATGCAGGTCCTTAGGTAATTCTTATCAGCCAGGCTGTGTGAGCAGCTACTTACTTGTATGCATGCAGAAGTACCAGTTGTATAACAAAAATTAAAAACAAAATATATTTGGCGACGTATCCTTGATTGTATTATTAGCTCGATAGCACTATCATTATGATATATCGTTATGCTCGTTATATTTCCGGAGAACCTTAGATCATAACATCGAGTCCGGAAAGGGAAGTCGTCTCTTTAGCTTGGATTAATCTATGCCTTTCCAGGTTAGTGCATTATATTAGTCAGCAGCATGTTATATGTCCCCTGAAAGTATTCACAACTTCCTTTCTCCTACAACAACAACAATCATGTATCAACCACAGCTTTTCAGCCCTTTGCGGCTGGCGCTTCCTTGCAGCACAACCCCGACTGATGTCCTCAGTCCTTCCTATACCCCCAATGGCGGGGGGTTTGAGAGTTAGGTCTCTTGACCCTCGCGCCGTTGGTGGTTGTCACATAGCTGTCACCACGGCCTACGCTTTCATCGCGTACCTGATCGATTCAATCGATATCAAAATTTCATTTCAAAGACCTATTGTTGGTGTAGAGGGCGCGTAGGACGCCAGAGAGGATAGAAGAGGGTCAAGATTGACCAAAGCTGTCTCCAGAGCCGAAGCCAGAAGATAMAACACAGAAATCAGAAAAAGTTRGTCATTTTCTATCCTCAAGAGTGTCTTATCACTGACGCTGAAATAGTACATACAAYCAGCCAATATGTCGATCAATAATCTTTCCACAGAGCTTCTTCAGAAGATCTACGAATATACCAGCGTTCAAGACGCGCTTCGCCTCGCACRAACATCGAAGAAGAATTACCGTACCTTCCTCGGTCGTCGAATGCCAATACTCGAGCAATCAATGTACAATTCGTACGGCCCACTGCCAGAGCTCGTCAAGCTAGTCTTGAGCAAGGAAAAYGATAAAAGTCGAAGGCCAATGGGCACAGAAATACGTCGCACAAACATTCTCGAACGGATATTGGAAGTCGACGATAAGCCGCAGCTTACGCTCGAGATGATGAAGAAGATGGTCGAATACGGCAAGGTTGCAGAGAAGTGGGTTGAGCTATATCCCAGACTCCGATGGAGGTTTGGCTCCCACCATCGCCGTCTCCTTCGCCACCACGAGAAACTACGCGTCCACAGAGCGGTCTACAATTTCTGGACGTATACCAACCTTTTCCATGATCAAACGTACACACAATTCGATCCGGACTATCCAATTTCGCCCGAGGATCTCCGCCTCCGCCTCGTTCGCACCTACTCCGATACTGCCTTCCATGATCTCAGCGAGCTGGTCTACCACATCAACCTCATCATAAAGTTAGACCTGTTCCCTTCAAACAAGACTATCCAAGAGTATCACGGCAGCATGCCTCTACGATCCCTAGACAAGCTTGCCTGGGGCGAAGAAGATCAGCGATATTATCRTCTCATCAACAGTATTCTCAAGCTCTCCCCTGCCGACATCCTGTATCTCATCGAGCACACATCAACCAAAGCTGAACGCGYAGCATTCATCAATGGGCAAGGAGAATACTTCYTCCGTACGCCTGCAACGCTCAACGAATGCTTCTGGCGCTACGACGCTCGCGCACCGCAGGGACCGAGGCCAGGAGGCGTTGACTTGCCGTCGCTGCACATCAACCGCGGCAAGCTGCAGGAAGATGTCGCGCGTTGGACTTGTGGGTTCGGGATTACGGATCTGTCGGACGAGGAGGAGCGTGAGATCGATGAACGATTTCTGAGAGGCTTGGCGAGGTTGGGCACGATCTCGAAGCGTCACCATATTCCTCGCCCGCCTGATCCATTTTAATGTGGCTCGCCGTTGGCGTAAGAAGTTATCTCTCTCGGCTTGGAATATTCGGGATGTTTCGTACCGCTGCCTCTGTCTACCGCGAGGGTACCAGTTTGAATAGTGGAGAGAACTGGGGAGTGTTTTGGATCTTTACTTTCTGAGCTTGCGCCATATTTGTCTAATTATCTTGATCATTTTCTCTTCTCAAACGTGTTACAATATCTGCAATTTAAAGAAGATCTTTTTGACTTTCGCCAGTCATCCAATGTTGAATTTTCAAGTCATAAGTCACCTGTCACAAGTACCCAACGCAAAGACCTCGAAAGTTGTTGAAAAAAAATTTGAATTTGAGAATTTTATGCCTACTACCGCTTGAAGATTGAGCCATCAAGTCCAGCCAAAAAAAGGCCCGTTAGCAAGACTAGACCGCGAAGCGGGATACCAATACAGAACTCCAAACCCCCCTCTCCCAAGCGTTCCAACATCCCATAATCCGAGAGTTGAATCTCGAACCAGAACCTATCTCCCCTCTACTCCCTTTGTATCGTTCGAGTAAGTAAGTGCCTTGTCTTGTCAATCCCCGAGCGACGCAATCATCACCGCTTAAAGGAAAGTAACAGGCTGCTGCAAGCTGCTCGTAGCCGTGCATGACTGGGACTACAGTTTCCCACATGTTCATTAGCATCTCCATCTCCACTCATATCCTCCTTTCCTTCACTTCCACTCTGACATCTTCCAGCTCAAGAAAAAAAGGGGGAAAAAGAGAGATAAGCACGTACAGCCGGCCCGCCATTCGCCGCATTGTTGCAGCAGATACTAACGGAGTTGCACTGCGTGGTCGATAGCTTGCAGGTTGTCCCGCCCGTGGAGGAGGGCGAGCAGCAGTACGGGCTGCCGGAGGAGCAGTAGTTCTATCGTCGTTAGCATCGAGTGTAGGTGGGAGGGAGGGAGGGTTGGATATGAGTTGGGTTTGGTGGTTTGGGAAGGAGGGGAATAGGGGAAATTTGGGGGGAAGGAGAGGAGAGGAGGAGGGATCATACGACTTGGTTGTTGATGACTGGCGGCGCGGGGGGAGCTGGGCGAGGTGGAGGCGGTGGTGGGGTGCCTGGGATGGCGAGGGCGCCGAGGGTGAGGGCGAGGGTTAGGAAGACGGTTGTGAATTGCATTTTTGCTGGGTTGGTTTGGTTTGTTGGTTGTGATGTGTAGATTGTGTTGGAAGTGATGATGATGGTTGATGAGGGAATTGGGGGAGGGAGATGGAGGGGTTTTATAGATGAGTCTCCCTGGACATGTGCATTCTCATTACCTCATTCCGCTTGGGACATATCAAAGACAGAGTTCTCAGCTCTGCCGCATATTCTTTCTTCTCGATCCATACGGGCTCGAGGAACTGGTCTGGATCAAACTTTGCAGTGAGGCGTCGATGCCGTGGTCTTCAGTCTCTCACTTCTCGTAGGCTCAGCTTGTGGGCTTGTACAACGAATTGCGAGGCTTGGCGAATTCAATTCCATACAATGCCTCTCCTGCGACTTCAGCTCTCACACTGGCTTGGTGGATTCATATTTTTCTGTTTGCGCAGATCGAGATGTAATGCATGCATGAATCGATAGTGCTGTGTGGAGTTGTTCGTGTCTATTTTGGGTCTGAGTTGGTTAAGAGTGGTTTTCTCTGACTCTCCACTAATTGATGGGACGTCGCTTATACCGCCTCGAAAGGAGAGCTGATGTCAATTGACTGGCTGGGCAAGGAAGGGCTTGGTTTGGGCTGTCCTGAGGGTGGTTCACGAGATCCAGCTCTGGAAGCTGATGTGCGGATTTGAATAGACTCGATGGAGGGACTAGGGGATAAGGGAAATCGAGGAGTGGCTTTAATTATTTGGGCGCGGGTACCTGCTCGAGCCTACTAGTAGTCGATGATGTTAAGCTATTTTACCATACATTGCATTGTAAGAGTTAACAAGATCTTCAACTTTTCCCGCTTTTCTATCAACAACACCTACACCTTGAGGATTCTGTTCACAGAAGCACTTAGAATTCCGTGTGTGCCCCATCTAAGTGTCGCCTGATCTTCTTTTTCAAAAGTATTGCTTCGCCATGTCTTGCAAACCAGAGTGTCTATTGGAGCCATGTGGTGATCTTTGCATCCCAGCCCCAGAAGCAGCTGCGTCTATAGCGAAAAGCCACCAGGGACGCATTAGCTCACGGACCTAATTTTAGCTCTCTCAGTCACCGAGTTCGAGGAGGCTCAGGGGACGGAAGAAGCCTAGACTCGACGTGCAAGCAAAGCCATAATGCTTTGCCTTTCAGGAACGAAGCAGACATTGGATGAGGAGGGATTTCAGCCAGCTCTGTATGCACGTGTTTCTCTAGGAGCCCAATGCGATCAAGAGGCTGATATGCACCAAAAGACAAGCATAAACTCTTACCTAAGAGAATTGACGGAGTTCTCCTTGGCTATCAAATGACTGGCGAGAAAACGATGGCTGGGCGGGTAGTTCCATTCCTCCCCTTTTTCTTTCGTTTGTGGAACCACGTACTGCATTGCGCAAAACTCCGCAATGCTTTACGAGGATGGCTTCCCCTGCAAAAGCCTTCCTGTTCCTGGAGAAGGCGATGATGGATAATGATAGAGCTTTGATTTAAGATAGGTCTCTTTTATATATTAGTTATTTAAGAGCCATGATGTGCCAGCGCATTAGAGCCGCCTACTTGGACTTACTCGGCCATCGGAACACTCTCACGCCTTTCAAGAAAGAGTTATTTTCAAGATTCAAGTAAGTTACTTACTTTAAGGTGCAGCTGATTTTCTTTTCTTCAGCTCAATATGCCGTGAAGCTGTGTAACAATCAACTCCATACGCAGAAGCGCGCCCAGCAGGCGCCACGTGAAGCTCAGCCCTTTTTCAGCATCTCTGTGGAGCCAATAGAGGCATAAGAACGTGTGACCGTCTGGATTGTTCGTTGGCTCTCATTAATGCCTCGCAGGAAAAAGTGTTTCATGTCAGGGGATCTGGGGCTGCAAGAGCTGTGGTGCGAGGATGGCTCTCTTCGTATTCATGTGCGCCTCGGGATATCTACTTAGGTACAGTGCAAAGTCTTACAAAAGCGGGCCTTATATTCTGAGTGTTTTCGCATGTCTTTGATCATTATCGTTGGGAAATAGAATTTAGCTTCATCATCGCCAAGTTTTCCAGCTTCTATAACAATCGTTTCCACAGACAGCATCATCACCATGCATTTCCAAACCACCACCCCCCTCCTCATCCTCTCCCTCTTCCTCATCCTCACCTCCGCCATCCCCGTCGCAGACCCCTCGCCCGAGCCGGACACAACCATCGTCCTCTCCAGCTCGCTCTCCGCCCCCGTCTCCAAGCGCGAAGCCGAAGCCGAGCCCAGCAACTGGTGGCAGCGCCCGCGCCCAACGCAGTCCTCCATGCCCGCCAGCTGCGCGACGCAGGGCCCCATCGCGCAGAACGTGTGCTCGTCCGGCTCGCCGTACTGCTGCAGCGGCGAGGGCGCGTCGCAGGTGTGCGGGCCGGCGAGCCAGGTGTCGTGCGCGTCGACGACGATTTGCTGTATTAATACGAATGGGGTAAGTGGTTTGCTTTAATTTACTTTGTGATGACTATGGAGAGGTTGAGGGAGGGATGAAGGGTGGATGAATGCTGATTATTGGTGTGTTTGTTGTAGATGCAGATTTGTGCGGGGGAGATTGATTTCACGGGGCCGGTGACGATTAATATCAATTTGTGAGAGACTTAGAGATATGTGAGGGGTTGAACGATGGGGGCGGCTGGCTTGCTCCGGTTACATTGGGAAGGTGCAATTGAGACGTCCTTGTCTCATGTCACTATGTTTGACTATTGAATGCAATTGATTTACTATTTTCTACTCTGAGTGACATGACCGCTATTCTCACAAAGCCAAAACAGGTACAAGAAAGGAAAGAACAGCACCAACCCACACAATGGCTTCAGTCATCTGTAGATGCTTTAGTCTATGGCCTTCGCTAGTACCAGAGCCTTGGGTGGGAGTTTGCTGATTCTGCCCGGTTGGAGATGCGCTTGATGGGGCCGGGCTTTGATCGCTCGTAGCTTGTGTGCTGGGCTCTGGCACCACCAGTACCGAAGACGTGAAGCTTTGTGATGTCTCTACCGCAGATTGTGTCGTAGAACTCGATGTAACTTGGGCGATAGTCGACGAAGGTCGGCTTCTCGGCGACGTAGTATTTTTCGACGCTGATTTGGAGCTTGTCGACGTTGTCTTCGCTGCAGAGTTCGTAGTAGCGGCTGCCAAGATAGAGCGACAGGAATTGGAAAGTGTTGCAGCCGGGTTGGCCGTCGTTTTGACACCAGTGGTGCTCTTGCAGTCTTTGAAAAGGCACTCGGCCCAGGTGACAATGTCGCCTCCCACGCTCTCGATTTCTGAGACGGCCGTCTTGACGCCGCCTTCGATCAAGGTGACGATTCCACCTGGATTAGTGATGACCTCCTCAACGATGGAGACTACGTCTTCACCATCTTTTTCGATCTCCGCGAGGATCTTCGGGGCAAGCGTAGGGAGGGTTTCTACGAAGTCCGTTACGGCGCTCCATTCTCCCTCGATTTCTTTGACGACGTCTTGTCCGAGATCTTTGATGGCGGCGGGTACGTCGTGGTTGACTAGACTTGTTCATGCTCCTGTAGGTCTTCGACCAGGTTTTTCGGAAGCTTGGAGATGACGTCCGATATTTTGCCATCTTTAGATTTGGATATACCTTTGAAGATGTCACTATGAATGTGTCAGAAAGCAGATTGGATCACTAAACTTCGACATGAAGCAGATGCAGGCAAGTAGTCTGAAGTGAGTGTGGTGCTTACCTAAAAAGGGAAGATAAGGCTAGGCCAAAGAAGCAACAGAAGATGAAAGACGACCGCATGTTGAAGGAGTTCTACCCGTCGCAAATACTTTCTGTTAGGGCGATGGTTCCAGGGAGGGATTTGCTTTCGCTATTGTTCTGAGAACTTAAAACTCGACTGAAGATCTCGAATTTCCGGACGCATAAAAAGGTATATATTTCCCAACGCCATTTGAGCCTTAGAGGAAGCCCTGGAGGCTTGAATCCCAACGCACGTATGACTATCAGCTCCGGTGAGCAGAGTTACAATGCCAAGACAGCAGGAAGAAAAAGTCTCCTATCGCCATTCTGCCCCCAAAGGGGGGCTTATCAAATGCATGAATCGACTCAGCCTCGGATTTTGAGCCTCACGATCCTCCGAGATCCAGGGGCGCGGTAAGGATCAAGATCCCTTGCGCTGACAAGAGAGCCTTATGTAACGGCAGTGCCTGCACTTGCATAAAGGGGCCGCTCTTTCCTCACCGGCCATGCCGTCGTGGACCAAACACATCGCGCGTCTGAATAAGAAAAGGGGGCGATGTAGGCTCCAATTAGCTCAGACTCTTAGAGGCTTTAGATGAGGCCTTATGCAGAGCGAAGCGAATTTTATGATGAGCTGCGAAGAACGACCGAAGATTCGCAGCCTAGTGTTGAGAGTCTCGACAGAGTTGTAATAAAGCTGACAATAGACACCAAAATTCTGTCGATCACGATCACGATGCTGACTAAGCGGCTCAGTCACCAGCCACCCCTCCCTTTATAAAAAGGCTTGATATAACATAAGCTCTACTAAATCACAAACCAGTTTTACTAAGTCAAAAACCCGCTAAACCTAATAAAGTACACTATTATTCCTAATATTATAACATTGTTGGTAGATAGTCACGTGTAGACACTAGCGGCCGCTTTGAATAACCTCACAGCGCATACGCATAGGAATAGAAAACTTAGCCCCTATTAACCTTATGAATCCCTGGTTGTGCTATTAAGTAAAGCTACATGATCTTAGGTTGAAGAGGGCATACCGACAAATATCCTCGTTCACTCCAGGGTCTCGTGATCTTCTACTTGTCCTCCTGAAATAGAATGTTTGAGATTGAGCTGGGCAACGCTTCTCAAGAAGAGCAAGGAGCCTGTTGTAGCAGGAGCATACTAAAATGCTCCGCGCGCAAGACTGGTTTGCATGATCTTTGGTCGGTGGTCTACGACTATAACCTCAAAACACATACTAATCCTAATGACTTAGGAATAGTCACATCGGTTTGTCGCAGTACGGAAGCGGCCGAAGAAACGATCAAATAGAGCCGCACGTTTGGTAAACCGGCCCGAAGCACGCCTACGCACACAAGAAGCCGAGCGACCTCGAAGAGAGAGATCATACTACCCTGATCGGTGTTGTGGGTAAGCTAGATAGGAAAGTGCTGCAGAGAAATTTTCTAAGGCGACAGGCTGCGCAAGTAAGGCAAGTGCCACCAGCAACTGCACCGATCTCCCGTTTCAGTGGGGACGCCTTCTCCTCCATGGAATCGAGACCCCTCCCTTTCGCATAGTACATCCATTCACGGGACTTTCAAGTTTTATTTCTGGTATTGCATTTTACGGCTTTCGTCCACTAGCTTATAGCAAAAAACAGTTTGCTTGATCCACTTCCTAGTTTGGTGCTAGCCGTAAGCGTTAAGGTATCGTACTATTAGTAAAGCGAAGTTCAAAGTGCATGGAGGCTCTTACCCCATGATGATCAAATTGATATATTTGTAAATTTTTCTTATGTTGATTTGCATTATTTCCTGTCTAGGCGGCCCACCCTAGATCAGGTGACTCTGAATCTGGACTGGCGTCCCGAGTGAGCCAGGAGCCTTTTCTTATCACACAAACTTCGTTGTCGACTGAATTTCCTCCCACAATCCTCCACGATCATCGACCTTCTGTCAATTCTCGACACTCATCACCTTTTCATCACAGCGAAGAAAAACAGTACATCAACTCCGGACAAAAATACGACATTTCCAAAACCACTCTCAATATGGGCAGCCAGTCTTCTAGAATCACTCCCACCATGCACCGACCCGCCCCAAGTCTGAGCCATCGACTGTCAACGTCCAGCTTTGACCGTCTGGTTCACAACCAGACATATCAGAGGAGAAGGACTCCTATTCCTCCCAGCCAACTCAAACGCTTGAAATCCAAGCCATCCACCCACGCCGGCGCCGTCAAAGAAGATTTRGCTACAGAGCTATCAACTGGTGGCCCGCTCACCACAAGGAAATAACCGCCACGCCATTTCGTGRAGCCGACCTGCCCGAAACAAATCTGGCCAAGCTGCCGCCCGAGATCATCTGCGCGATACTCAACARCACGGACCGTGTCTCGGCCGCTTGCATRTCTCTGACCTGCAAGTATCTCTACCGCTTGGTTTCTTCYGCAAATGGCACAACCAATCTCTACGAGCGAGTCCAWATCCGCGAGACAAGGTTCAAAGGGGCGATGTCCGAATTGAAATAGGTACTATTCAAAGATCTAATCAAAGATAGGTTGGGAACTCGGTATGCGTATTGCA
>QYSG01014079.1:0-22825 GCA_003988875.1 Lachnum nothofagi
GAGGAAGCAAATCGACTCAGCCTATTCTTTACGGGAAGTACAAAGAGGGGAGTCGTGCGGCCACTCGATGAATCCAGATCATTTAACTATGAGACCACTCGGTCTTCTGAAACATCCACAAGCAAAGAGCAGCCTGCCTTAGATAACGTCCGCTTCCTCAAGTCCATCTTCTTCAAACATCAATAAACCTTCACCAACCTAAAATATCATCCCCATTCCTATTCTCAAATCTTAAAATGCCCAACGACACTCTCTCCAAGGAACTACCCTCGCGTGAGCAGCCCCCACCAGTACTGAAATCAGCCTTAAGGAAACGGAGAGTCAGGTTCGTCGACGATACAGCGGAAATGCTAGAAGCCCGACGACAAGAACGCCAAAAATACGCCGGCGCTAATCCACAATTGAAAAGGCGCGAGAAGCGGGTTGTTAGGGAGATAAAGATGGGAATACTTTTTCTTGCGGCGTTGAAGGCTAGTGAATGGGTTGGAGGTCTTTTCCAATTGTTTGCATAGATGAACACTAATGGGAATCCACTTGAGACTAGAATGACGAGATGAGGAAGTACCCGAAAAAGAAGATGACATGAATATAGCGAACTTGATGGAAAGATGGTTGTGGTGGAGAAAGAAAAAATGTTGACTTGTTTTGAATTTTGATGACCAAGGTGAGGCCAGTGCCATCAGTTCATGCCGCAACGTTTCTAGAGACTTCTGACGATCGCGTGGAGATAAAAGCACCAGAAGAAAAGAGGAAACATCATTAGAAAGATAGGAAGATGCATGTCGCGTCCACAATCACAAGGACAAGATTCGCTGGAGAGATGGAACCTTCACAGATGACTACTTAATGAAGGGCAATTCCCTAGGTCTTCAACAACAAGAGTCAGCAAAGAACCCAATTATCCAAGATGTCCAACAACGAAGTCAAAGAGCAGAACTCAGCAGAAGACGTGGTATGGAAGATCGGCAAGTCTATGGTGCACATCCGAGGACGACATACCACCTCGCCCGTACTCGTGGACATCGATGGAGAAGGCCTTACAAGTCTGAAGAAGGTTGGGTGRTTGCTAGGATGAGAGAGGRGAGAATCAGGATACTATTCGCTGTTGGTATGTGGTGTGTGACATGCTATGGCTTCTCGCAGCTTCACGCCCTGGGCTATGAAGTACTGCTTGCAGAATTAGCTCTACTAGTTGTAGGRACTCGCTTTGTGGCCCTTCTCGGACGACTCCGCTTGGAATGATAGGCGGCGACTCGAATTCGAAGAGCGCTCTTGGGGAAGCGGGGAAGTTGGGCCTCGCTTGAGGGCTTGATGGAAAGGAGYAGAGAACATGTCATAAACACGACAGGAAGGAATGACAAACGTGGGTGGGAAACTTCATGTTTTCATTGACCGCCGAATGATAGCATAAATACCATTTGCCATTCCTATYGCGCAAACTTTTCAAGGGCCCCCAAACTCCGCATCATCATGAAGCCTCAGCTACTGGACCTTCACCACCAGGTATCAACTATCCCAAGTCAGTAATTGTCCATTAGCGGTGAGAACGTGAACTTGCCATGCAGATATTGTTGCCATTTAGCAGGATCTTCGAGAGCTTGGTGTGGTTGCCGGAGTAGTCACTGCAAATTCGTCAACACCCTTTCCCTTTGCAAACTACCAACATCTTCTCATTCGCTTACAACTCAGTGACATCTTCGAGAACCATGTCTGTAATGTCGTTAAAAAACGTGAATGGAACAGCGAGGACTTAGGCATACTTACTGACATAGTCATCGAAGCCAAGGAGAGTGCCGCTGAATTCTATCCAGGTGTCAGRCAATCAYCGTAAAAGCTTTGACTTGAGAGAGCATACCCTTCTCACCCTTCATCACAACCCAGATCTTGGATCCGACGCACTTGTCGATCAGCTCTGTTCACAGTCAGGAAGGAGCGCTTCAGCGAGGGGTYGAGAGGACAAACCGAGAGGTAGTAGTTGAGAGGCCATGGTGGGTCGATTCTAATGGGAGGYATATGTTAGAAATATAGRTTCTTTGGCTGTGGAGGTCYTRRGCCCCYTGCCGCGCGCTCCAATGGTATTGAAAACAGCCTTCCAAAKCAAGGCACGTGAGGGTCGAGTTTGAAAGCAGGCAGCACAAAGGGAGAAGACTCACAAGTGACCAAGCTGCCTTCTCAAAGATATCAAGGCGACCAAATACCGTTCATCAGCTGTCCTCGTATCTCGATCTTGGTGTTGGCGGAATATCCTGGGTGTTTGTTGTTGCCCGTGATATCAAGGGCCAAAATTCTTAGCGGCGGACGTCAACGCCAAGCCCCGACGATTGGCCCTCACGGCGCGTCTGCCTGCCAACCTAATYCCACCACCACCCTAATATTTTCCTCTCCCTGGGTGGATTGTTATGTTTTGCTCGCGTCATGCTCCCTTGCCATCATGGAGCATCAACGCTGGGCAAGACACTTCGACGACCGGTGAAGTCTAGAGTGAAGAAAGCATCTATATTTTTGGGGAGTACGCGCGCAATCATGGATACTTCGTGAGTTCTGGGTAAATGGTATGGATTTTCGATTGGATACTGATATTTTGGGGCAGTARAAGGACYACGAGTCCATTGATTYCTTSCCARCYAAAGGCATGGCATCCAATGCACGGCATTCGATTCAGTCMGGGGCCYGCAAGTCCTCGATTGAGCACAGTGGCAGCRACGGTGAACACAGAGCAGGATCTGATGATACACTCGAACGTCGAAGACAATTATATACTCGGACCTATGCAAGACACTCCAAAACCATTACCTCCTACAACGAGCCCTACAGAGACCACGAAGAAATCCGAGCCCATCCCCTCAACAGACACCAAACCTCCCRAACCACCAACGCCCAAGCCTCCCCCACYACAAGAAGACTACTCCAACCCRAAATACGACGTCCTCCCCAGCACRTCCTCGTCCTGGAAAGCCTCCGAGTCTCTCTTCCGCGCAGCGCGCAAGGCTGAGGCCGGCGAACCTGGCTCCTACTGGAGCTACGAGCAMTACGCTTCCCCCTCGGGACAGAAAGTCAAAGTCCACTACTGCAGATCACTGCACACCACCGAGCGCGTCATCAAAGATTACTTCTCCTCATGCCCTRTGATCGGGTTTGATATCGAATGGGTTGCAAATGCYACCCCGCGCATGGGTCCYAAAGCCAACGTGTGTCTCATCCAAATCGCGTCCGAGGAGCGGGTGGCTTTGTTCCACATCGCTCTATACACTGGGAAATCTAAGAATGAGCTAGTCGCCCCTTCTTTAAGGAAGATATTGGAGGATCCTAAAGTCACGAAGCTCGGCGTCGCCATTAAGAGTGACTGCACCCGCCTGCGGAACAACCTGTCCATCCACCCTCGCGGACTCTTCGAATTATCCCACCTGTATAAGCTCATCAAGCACGCTCCAAAGCTTGAGGACCATAAATATATTAACAAAAAGCTCGTGTCATTAGCAACACAGGTACAGGAGCATTTACATCTGCCGCTGTGTAAAGCAGATGCTGTGCGGAGCAGCGATTGGAGCCGCCGRCTGGAACTGGAGCAGATCAAGTATGCGGCGAGTGATAGCTATGCGGGGGTGTGYTTGTTTGATGTTATGGAGGTTAAGCGGAAGGCGCTGGAGAGGGTGCCTCCTAGACCTTGGCACGCTGAATTGGATCTTCCAATAAGAGTCGCTGAAGGCGTCGAGGTCTCTACGGATGAGGAGGGCGACGTAGACGCGGTGGAGGAGACTGAGATTCTGGAACCGCCGAAGAGGAAGTATGCTAAGAAGGCAACGCCRTATCCGGCTAAGGCTAAGGACGAGAAGGCCGCACCGGGAGGGAAAGCCGATGAGCTTGAGACCATAGAGAAGCCTGCGCTTAAGAAACGGCTTTCCCGCAAACCCACCATCCCATATACCCCCAAAGTGCGAGACAACCGCGACGTAGAACTCGACGCGGGTCCACCAAAGAACCAGGAAATCTCGTACCCGGATCTCAGCGATGATCTTGAACGACGATGCTCGGAGAAGCCGTAGTTGATATGTTCTAGAGAAAAATTAGTGTTTATTAGAAATTCTGCATACACGACTAGGTTTGGACGTATTCCACAGGCGTTGAAAATAGCTAGGATAGGATGGATTAGGTAAATGGCATGGGATAGGATCCGACACCTAAAGACCCCGTATATAGATACCTAAACATCATGAACGTTTCACTTGAGATGATTTCAATTGGCAGGAAAGCCCGGGTTGAGAGCTTTATCATATTCTATTGATTCGCCGGAGCTAACTCGATCTCTCCAAGGAGTGCAAGGAATAAACTTCTAATGCTAGTACCGCCGTCCCCATATGTACTGTTTGCCTGTTTTTGCTTTTTGTAGGTTTTCGAAATATAAAGCAAGAAATGAAATCTAAGAATCTCATCAAACCACCACCATCTCTCTCAGCACCATTTTGATACCTCATTCCCTACATCCCCAACAAGGCTCGAGCACCCGGCTCACTCACAACATAGAGGACCTCATGAGCGTCCGTGAAGCCATTGAAGCGCGTAGCAGAGCACTTGGTATACGCGCCCATATTCTCAAAGTACAGCCAATCGCCCATATCCAGCGTTTGCTCGAAACGGATGCTCTCGCTGATACGATCGATGCCATCACATGTCGGGCCCCAGATGCTATACTCAATCCCATCAGCGGACTCTTGCGCAGAGATGCTGTCATAGTGGAAGCGCTGGCCGGAGCGCAGAACTTGCGCGATGGGGTTCTGGTGGTCGAACATGATGCTAGAGAAGTTGCCGTAGAGCCCGTCGTTGAGGTAGAGCATGTAGCTCTTCTCGTCGGTCTCGGGGATGGTAATGGTGCGGCGCGCGATGATGTTGCAGGCGAGTGTGTAGGCTGTGGCGACGTAGTAGCGCCCTGGCTCACCTATGATGTTGACGTTCGAAGGCATGTAGGCGTCCAGAGCGGCGCTGAGGACCGCKGCCATGCTTTCGAAGGTTTCGGTGGAGAAACCRCCGCCCACGTCGAGGGTATGCAGGGAGAAGCCGTATTCTTCGGCTTGGTCGAAGACGGTGCGCGCRTCTTGGACRGCTTTCATGAATGCTAGGGGGTCGGAGGCGCCCGAGCCAACGTGGAAGCTGRCTCCGACAACATTGAGCTCGAGCTCTTTRGCGAGAGCCAGCAATTCGTCAACTGTGTCCATAGCAGCTCCAAACTTGAGACTCAAGCGGCACAAGCTTGAAGAGTCATCAGTAGAGATGCGCAAGAAAAGCTCGGCTCCAGGAAAGAGCTTCTTRATCTTGTAGAGCTCATCAGCATTGTCAAATGTCATCTGCTTGACTCCTTGAGTGGCCGCATAGCGCACGTAAGAATTAGTCTTGCATGGCTGAGCGTAGATGATGCGGCTCGGGTCCACGTTCATCTTCAGGACCTGTTCAATCTCGGCCTTGGAGGCACAGTCAAAGCCAGTTCCAAGCTCCGACAAGAGCCGGATGACCTGGGGGTCAGGGTTGCATTTAACCGCTGCAAAGACATTAGTAAAGACCTTATCTCGCAGGATGACAAACTTACCGTAGAAGGGCTTCACTCTTGGGAGATTCATCTTCCATCGCATGTGCTGTCGRTAGACCTCGCCGAGATCAGCTACGAAGAAAGCATCTTCATCACCTGGCTCGCAGACATTATGATCGATATTCAGGACCCTGTCCTTCACAGCATTTCCAATCARTTCTTTAGGGTAGYCCCCACCATTGGTAAAATTCCCGCCATTATGCTCGATGTACGACGACTTCGAGTTCTCGTAATACGAATCAAGACTTGTAAGACTTGGTGAGTTGACAATGGTTTCGATGGCGGAAGGTGACATATCCTCGTGAAARGTCGAGGGTTATTAAGTTGTGGGAAAAAGGCTTTTTCACATGTCAGCCTGAGAAGTTAGATACCGGGTAAATTCGCTGCTGTCTTACCTTGCGTACTCTGAAGGGGTGTTAGGGAGGTCTGTATCGATCAGAACCTGAAATGGTCTGACGAGGTCGGCTCGACTCTTCCTCGGCGAGAGGAAGAACCTCTAGACTCGTCCTATGCGGCAGCTGAGAAGTTGGGGACGGGGTGGGAGTGTTATAGGATGCGTCGAACAAAAATCGCTCAAGTTGCTTAGGAGACTGCAGCAGCGGGAGGTGGTCGGGTGTTGAGGATGTCTCGGTTTGGTCGTAGCGAGTAATCTTGATCAGATACTAAGCTGCCGGCCGCTGGAGCCGTGGTGGAGGGGGGTGCCTTTGAGGAGACCAAAGGCAGTCGCGGGATTTTTGGTGATCCTTGGAGATCTGCTGAGGGGTTTCTGTTAGATATATGCTTGGCACAGCGGTAGATTGTGACTGATGTTGTTTGGYGTGAGTGGCCTGTCGACGAGCGATTCTTCGATGTAGATGGAGTTGGCAGCGAAGAAAGTTTCAACACCGCCTCTTCGGATGGGAGTGAGAAAACGGGCTTACCAGAGCAAATGCGCTGGATGTGACTAGCAAAGTCGAAAATTGGGTAGTGTACGAGGCATATATCAGTGAATAGGGCGTCGGGAGAGTGATTTAAACAGATCTTCGAGGAGTCGAAGGGTTTGATGAAGTGAGAAAGCGGGAAGGCAAGACGGGGAACGAGGGGGAGCTTTGAATTTTTTTAATGTGCGGTCATGGCCCGCAACCCGCCTCCTAGGGCGCTTTAACCGCGAACCCCTGCAGGGGCTGTCCAAAAATCACTCATTTTTTCTTTAGCYTCGTTTTMTGCATACTCCTCATAMAYATGTCTGATCGGTGAAGGTCTTGGCAATTTGATCAAAGTTGTGGTCTTGATTTAAGTCACTCGGTGAGAATAGAGAGAGATTGTGTGTGTGTGAGATCTTGCAGCAAAGCGAGATCTCGCCCCTCTGCCAYATGTACGTACCTTGCAGTTTGGCTTGGGTGACGCAACAAACGGCTTTTGATGGGGGCCGAAAACCACGCGACACATCTCCAGATGAAGATTAGATATATTTAGTGTATGCCTCAAACGGAGCCAGTTTGACGTGTGGCCATGCTTTTCGGACACCAGGCACCTAGCGACGGTTGTAAAATGTCTCATAGCATGGGCTAGGTTCGGCAGATGTTCAGAGCATAGCATTGCTGCAACTGTGGATGCGATAATCTRGGAAGGAATTAAGCCCGTCAATAACAGAGCCCTCACCATGAAGGCGCCTTATGCTACTCTAGCAATTAGAGGACGCTTCACCTTTCCCACAGCTTCAAGCCTCTTTCACATGCCGTCTGCAAGCCTGATGATTTTAATAGACACTCAGTTTGATCACATCTCCGCGACTCAAGACGAGCACATCAATAATCCCTCATCTCCCCTCTCCTCGTCTCCTCTTTAGCTCCATCCTCCACACCCCATCCTCCCTACCTCATCCTATCCTCCCACGACTCCCCATCTCCTTCTTAAGAAATGTCCTCACATCTTTAGTCCGCCATCCCACACCTCCGGGAAAAGGCCGCTCTGAAATAAGACGGAGGTTTGCCATTTCCCCAAAACGCACAGCTTAAGCTAGGTTATGGAGAAGGAGGTTGCTCTTGCGCTGGCTAAGTGATCTGGCAGCCATTGAGGGTGGGGCTGTAGACGTATGATCTGTTCTGAGCGCGTGGAAAGAAAGGGGGAAAGGTTGACGAGAAAGTGGAAGTATGTGGGATTTGCGTGAATTTCGATTCTGTTAGGAAGTGTAGCCAAGCAGGCGATGTCGAGTCCACCCACAATGTTCACTTTTCCAAAGTGTGGACGTGAAGAAGCTCGTGAAGAARGAACGCCATGCATGTCGGGCGAGGAAGTATCAGAGTGAGTACAAGGTGGGAAAGAGGCATGCACAGATCCGAAAAAGCGAGTAGCAAAAACACGGGACAATAAAACAAAATGAAATCAGGATCGCAGAGCATCGCTTTCGGAAGGCGAGGCATTTCCTAATGCCTGGTGGCTGCGGCAAGCCCGGTCCTGAAACGAATTTGAGAGTATGGTAGCAGAGACATTGTGAGAGACACTTGACTTGCAAGGGCCTTGCAAGCAACTCTACACCATGTCGCCAACACACGGGTGGCCGAGTTTGTTGGATTGTAAGGGCTTTGGGGCTTCAAGTTGAGGMCATTTTGAGGACTCCAGACGCCGGTGCTGRGTGGTCTGCTGAGTCATGTCTTAGTCAGCAGCTGAGCATTGGGTCTAGACGGATCATTGGCTTAGGCCCGRATAAACGAGTGATTCAGGAAATGGATAGAACCCGGTTCTGGAAAGTAAAGGTCGTATTGTCTTCTTAATGCTACAATTACTGTATATTCTATCCAAGCGCCAATCYCTCCAATGCAACAGAGTGGGGTACACTATCCTACATTTTTACATCGCTCTCCCTCACTCACCCCTCCATCTCCTCAGCAAGCTTCAAATGCTTCTCCACCCAGCTCCCATCCACCCAGGCTTTCCTCTCCCCCAATATCGCAATTCTCTCCTTCCCCCCCTCAAGCCCCTTAACCACGAACTCCTCCGCCACATCCCTCACCTGTCCTTGACTAACATCCAGCAGCCTCTCTCGTTGTTCCTGCTCCATCACTTCATCCACACCGCTCAAGAACCTTCCCATGCCCTCGTCAGACACACTCTCCGGTGCATCGATAACCTGGAACACAGAAAGCTTCGCTTCCTCGATGTTTCTATCACTCCACTCCTTCTCCGCCACCCATCTCCCCRCGCCTTTCATAATGCTGAGCGTATTTTGCGGGTTCGGGTCTCGGTATGAATAGTAGCCGAATATACCAGCTAAAGGCCTGGAGTAGGCCCCTCCGCCGTAGGCGCCGCCCTTTTCGCGGATCTCGTGGTGTAGGTGTTTGTGCGTGAGAAGCYGGGAGAGGATTTGGAGGGGCGCGGAGGAGGGGTGCGTGTAGGAGACTGTGGGGAGGGAGAGGCCGCCGTAGTAGACTTGGTAGGGGAGCGGGAAGAACGTCTTGGAGTTCCGGGTCAATTCTGGTGTAGGAATTTCGGGTAAAGAGGGTRCTTGTGAGGGTAAGGAGGAGAGGAATTTAGAGAGAGAGGACTCGTTGGCGGAGACAGATTCGGYGCCACAGGTGAGGGCGGCTCGGAAGGTGGACGTGGATGAGAAGGCGAGAGATTGGATGGTCTTGAGTTTTGAKATCACGTCTGCGAGACCTTCGGATTCAGGACGCGATGCGAGGGATGTGGTGAGCTGGACTTGTGAGAGGCCGCCTATTTGCTCGCGGACGCGGCCGTAGTTCGTAAGTCCTGCTTCGGCATATCCRCGAGCGTAGGCGTGACCAGATGAGGCGATGTTGTTTACAGCGCCATCGGCRGAGCCTTGGAGCAGCTGTCGGATCTGGCGCTGGGCTTCAGGGCTATCGAAATTAGTCTCGAGCACGAGCTTGCGGAGGAGTTGGAACATGTCCGGGACATTGCGGTCGAGTGCTGTTCCGGAAAAGCTAAGGCCTTCGCTGGAGGAAGTGAAGTCGAGGGGCGATGGAGAGGCGTAGTATAGTGAGCCGACRCCACCGGTCTTCAGCTTGATCAGATCTTCTAGTTGCTCCATGGACATGTCTTTCGTTCCCAATCGCATGATGGAGTCCGTGAAGAGTGGAATCAGTTCTCTAAGCTCATCGGGKAGGTTTTCGAAGGTGTTGACGGCTCGGAAATAAGTCAGGCCATTSGTTGGCGCTTCTCGCCATTGAACCTTRACATCCCCAAGCTTCGAATCCCTGACTTGAATCTTCTCTTGTTGCCGAGGAATATCCTTCACATATACTGTCGGTAGACAGCTAAGATCCTCGGTAACAGTTTTACCTTGTTCCTTRAGGAGCTCCAATTCACGCTCCTCAAGCTGTGCGCGAGCCTCTGCTTCGCCTCCGGCTTCTTTCTGAACCGCTGAAATTTTCGAAGCCAGACGAGTGGCTTCTTCCTGGGCCAAATCATCCGCATAAGTTGTGGATGGAGTCATTGTAAATGTGAGAGTATTATCATTGAGAAGATACTTCTCYAGAAGCCCTTCYAAATAGCCTCCTTTGGCCAATTCTGCCTGGAATGCTGCCACGGTATCGTTCCAAGCCAAGGACTCAAACGGATCAACACCTTCAAACCAATGAGGCTTGATCTTTTGTAATAGTCCCATGCCGAATTTAGCGGTTTTGTGCTTCAATGCTAGCTCCAATTGGTGGAGATACCCATCAATYTTTGACTTCTCGAATCCATTCTGGTGAGCTTCCCGGAAAGTTTTCTGGATGGCTTCCTTAACTTTTGGCACATCGACCTCCTTGACGCCAGTGATACCAACCGAGAAAATAGCAGTCCTTCCGGATGGATCATATCCGCTGTTGGGTGTATATTCAGTCCCCAAGCCAGCCTCGATCAAATTTCGGTACAATGGTGATCCATAGCCGTCCATCAGCAGAGCAGTCAATAAGCCCACGGAGAAATTCTCGATAATATCTGCAGTATCTCCCATCAACCATGMTGTAGATGTCTTGTACTGCATATCCTTGTCCATCAACGGATCTATTGGCCCGGCTACTGTAACATTCTGCGGTCCACCGCCCAAATCTATCGGCCGTCGAATCTCCAAATCGCCTTGAACCTTATTGAAAGCACTCAACTGCGCATTGAYCTCCTGCAAATGGTCCGCCAAAGGCATATCTCCATAAGTGAAAACCTTAGCGTTGCTRGGATGGTAGTGCTCAGCATGGAACCTCTTCAGCTGCTCATATGTCAGATCCGTCATCTTCTGAGGATCTCCCCCAGAATTATTGATTGCCGGGAATATGTGGTCCTGGAACCGGATGTAGTAGAGATATCCAGCATCTGACATCTGCCCCTTCATCTCGTTGTAGACCACGCCTTTGAACACCAGCTTGCTATCTTCCGGTTTAGCAGCATCTCCCTCCACAGCAGCCTTTGGGTTTTCCGGRCCAATTCTCCATCCTTCTTGTGTAAAATCACTTTGCTTCAGTAATGGGTGCAGTGTGGCATCGAGATATACGCCCATCAGATTCTTGAAGTCTTGTTCGTTGGTAGTGGCGAAAGGGTAGCAGGTATGGTCGGAAGCAGTGAAGGCGTTCATGTAATTCGAGAGAGTTCGTGGGAGCATCTTRAAGAACGGGTCACGGATAGGRTATCTACGAATCACTTAGCATGAAGTATATCAAATTAGGGCGTCTATTTACTTTTCGCTCCCACATAATGTCGTATGCTCGAGGATATGCGGTACTCCCGTATCATCCGGCGGATTGGTCTTGAACCCGATCGAAAAGACATTGTTYTTGTCTTCTCGGGCAACATGTAGATAATCTGCGCCGGTCTTGTCGTGTTGTAGATGCAGAGCCGTTAGCTCGAGCTCTGGGACATGCTTCGAACGGAGGACCGTGAAGCCATGGAGCTTCTCCCCGGGCTTTGGGTAATTGGCGAGCTCTGTGACTCCTTTCCGAAGCAGTCCCTTGGATGYGTTCCGCAGCATCCTGGTTGTCGATATGGGAGCTCGAGAAGGAAGAGTGAAAATGAATCTCTTGGGGGAAAAAATCGRATRGCGAGGCTCTAGGCGGAGCCTCGCCTAAGCATAAAATTCGTTCAGGCAGACGTGCATAAGTGAAGACGTCAATAGTGGTGGCCAATCAGAAAGTGTATATTCGTCCAACATATCATAGATCTATATCAGACGAGATTACTAGTTCGTATAAAGTGAACTCTGATATTATTGAGAAATCATATGACATTATTTATTTGTCGATTGCTTCATCTTTCGCCCCCCTTTCGTCAGTCCGGTCGAGCCTCCTCATTTTGAAACTGGGCCCCGCTAGTCTCAATCAGTGACAAGTCTCTTCTGCAACGCCTCGCWGCAGAAGAAAGTACACCAGGAGGGCAGCCAGGACAAAGCAACCGCGGCGTACAAGCTGCRAGACCACGAGATCCAAGTCCGACCCCAAGTCCAGACATCCACGCTCACGCCCAACAGCTGTGCCTGCGCCAGCTAGCTCATCACCCCCCGAACGAGCCAGCGAAATCACTGTTGAAATGCACCATGTCGACCGCCAACAACCCAGCCCACACCTCGGTGCCAGCGACCTCGAGATCGACGAGCCATGCCCATAACCATCCCGAGTCGGCGCATACGAATGGAAACCACCACCATCATCACGATGTGGGATCGATCCACCCGTCCGCCGTCGCGGCTGCGAAGGGCAAGCAGAAGAAGACGGCGGACCCGAACGAGGTTAAGAACTTGATTGGCGATAGACTTGCGCAGTTGGAGCTAGGTGCTGCGGAGGATAAGGAGCAGGAAATTGAAATCGGTTGGTGTTGCCCGTYTCGTTGTTGCTGTGTTTTGAATTTTCGTCCTGCTTGCYGGATGAAGTTTGCTTCGAAGACCTCGCGGACCACAGTCGATCCTGCCCAGATTTACTACGGTCTGTCCGATCAGAAAGGCCTTATAGGGAATCGCCGACATTTTCATACATGCTACTATCATTTCGATCCTGTACCATTGGCCAAGGACTGTCCGACGAAATACGACATAACTTGGAGGCTGGAGGTTTGCCACCATCGTGGACGATTCACACAGGCGGCCATAGATTTCTTGGAAGGGTATACTCAGACACGGTTGATGCTCTACATCTATGAAGCCTTAYCTTTATGATCTATYGAATGGGCTCAAATTCCCTCGCACGCGATCRACACCGCCTATGGTCTCAAGCCGATGAATCTCCTCCTTTATATGCTGGCATAGGAGTTCTTTCCTCTCACGATTATATGTCAGACCTGTTAGAATCTTGGGATTGCATGGAATATGAGCCGAGTGGCTAAATGACTAAGGATACTACGATCATACTGCGCAATCTCTACCACTGGCAAATTGTGGTTATTGAACAAATTCTACCMGCTCATACTATTTAATTTGCTCGAAATTTTCCTCCAGCTTTCGCTAACAAGTGCTCAACACAGAACGAGAAGTTAAGAAAGCGAATCGCGAGTTGAACAACCTCACTTCGAAGATGGACGATCTACAGAAAATCAATTATTTGCAGAAGCAAGTGACCGAGCACCTCACGAATATGAAGAGGTGGCAACGCAAGAGCTCGAAAAATCAGAAGCGCTCGGAAGAACTACAGAAAGAGAAGGATCAGAAGGCAAATGARTACACCAAGCAGAATAGCATGCGTGAGAAGTTAGAGAAACTTTGCAGGGAGCTTCAAAAGGAGAACAATCGACTCAAGGTCTGCTTCTGTGCTCACAAAGAGACCCTGTACGGATGCTGATTGTTGGATTAGTCCGAGAACCGAGACCTAAAGGACGCGGACAAGAGTAATCATGAGGCTTGGGATGATAAGTTTCACCACCTGCTGTGGCAGCTCCAAGAGTACCAAGAAGCCAAAGATCATCCTCAAGCTCAGGTCGTCAATATCGAGGTCGAGGACTTGTGCGTTATMATTCYCTSTTCGTATGGCGGCAATCTAATCGTATCAGGTTCAAATCCCGCTTCAAATCCTTAATAGATCAATACGAACTTCGAGAATTGCATTTCCATTCGCTCATGCGTACGAAAGAGTTGGAAGTTCAATGGAACATGCAAAGATACGATCGTGAGAAAAAGGCGGCAGAAGCAGAAGTCAACCGTTCGAAAGCTCTGAATGCGCAGGTCTTGACATTTTCAAAAACCGAGTCAGAATTGAGGCATCAATTGAACATATATGTGGAGAAGTTCAAACARGTAAGACTTAACTTTTCTAGCTGACRAGGCGTTTTCCATCTATAGAATTATGGAGTCTAACGGCTCACCAGGTGGAGGATACACTCAACAATAGCAACGATCTTTTTCTCACGTTCCGGAAAGAAATGGAGGACATGTCCAAGAAAACCAAGCGGCTCGAGAAAGAAAATATGAATCTCACGCGAAAGCACGATCTCACCAATCAGAACATCCTCAAAATGGCCGAAGAACGCAAGACCAATCTGGAAAGCCTGGAACAGCTGCGTAAGAAGAATGAAAARCTCACTAGCATTATCAATCAAATGCAGAAGCAGGGGAGAGGCATGCCTAGTGGGATGGTAGAGGGGGAGTATGCGGAAGGGACAGAGAGTGAGTACGAGTATGAAGATGACGAGGCTGAGGATGGGGATGAGGAAGGGAGCGAAGAGGGGGAATACGATGAGGATACTGAGGAGGAGCTGCATGTTGAAGGTYCGAAGCCGTTTGGGCCTCCGCTTCCGCCGACCTTTGCTGCTGCGAATGGGCTTGCGGCTGCTGTAAACGGTATCAAGCACTGATTAGGTAGTCGCACCAGTTGGAAAYCAATGTTCTCATTCATATACTCTTATGATATCCATGRTGTTTATAGGCCGTGTRAGTAGTAGTTCTTCGTTGAAATCTTTCCTAGGAGGCGAGGTCAGCCATTTCCAGGTAGGGAATGCCTGCCAAAACTCCCGGGAAGCTTTTCGGCATCGCCAAACTTAATCCGAAACATTAAAGACGCAAAGCTTAGCAGCCTATCTCCGTCATGGCGAGATGCAGTATGACCAAAAATACTTAATATAATTAATTATAATTAAATATATTCAAATTTGAATTTAAATTAAATTGAGTTTGACTATTTTAGGCTTAAGTTAAATTTGATTTTTTTTAAATTTAAATATATTTAATTATACTTAAAAGTTACTATTTTTAGTATATATCATATAACCAGATGGATTGCTTATATAACCAAACTCATAATTAGCTTAAAATATATATATATATATATTACAAATAGCTTTAGTTTTTTAATAAACTATATACAAATCTAAACCATATATATATACAAACCTAAGCCATATATATATACAGCTTTAAGTTACATATTATAAGGCTCAAATAAACTCAAATTCAAATTAAGTATAATTAAATTTAAATTGAGTTAAGTTTGAGTTTACTATTTTTAGAGTTAAGTTGAGTTAAGTTTGACCCTATACTCAAACTCAAAATTTAAATTTTTTACACTGCCGAGATGAYGTTGCAAAATCAYRGTAGCACAAATACCCGTCGATCAGTTAATCACGAAATGAAGATATAAATTTCCTATGCAGTTTGGACTGGGCCCGGCCTCGCAGCTCAGCCTTGCCGGTTAAACGTCGGCATCGCCGCAATTAGTTTCGGGYCCAAAGGGCGGATCGTCTCGACGTCCCAACTTGTTACACTCTCACTCCACAATCACCCCTCCATCCCACAATGTCCATGCCGCGAATCACACAGCCTTTCAAAAGTCACCTCACAACCTGAAAGTTATCCCGAACTACAACAACTACATGCGCGCACCATAGCGCGCCCAATGCGATAACAAAGACCCCAACACGCGACTGCATCTCCATAATGGCACCCCTCCTCGAAGACCCGCGCATCCGGCAGACCTGGAACCAAATCTCCTCCAACGCCGAGCAAGCGACCGAGTCCGCGGCAGCCGGCATCTGGACCTTCCAGCACACCTACATCAACCCGTGCCTCTCCTCCATCTCCGCCTCCTTCRCGCAATGCACATCCACCTGCTTCCCCGAGCGCGACCCCCGGCCCTCGCGGCGCACGCGCGGGCGCGCCGAGCTGAGCTTTGACTTCTATGATGAYTGGGACCAGGATGAGCCGTGGGGGAACGACGAGYTGGATAGGTTGTTGAGYGGAGAAAGGGATCAGCCGAAGAGGAAGCGCGGCATGAGTTATGGGACGAGGGATAGGGATAGGAGAAGGAAAAGCCTCGAGCCGGACCCGACGGTCATTCCGAGTACGAGCGCGCTGGGGTTTCTGGGGAGACTGCCGTTTAAGCTGGGGGGCACGCTGAGGTATAAGCCGAGCGCGGCGGATCTGCAGGAGCATCCGGGGCAGTTGAGGCATGAGCGCGAGGGCGAAGAGGGCGAGCCGCTGATTGCGGATGAGGAGGGTGCAGAGGGAGAGGGCTGGACGAAGGGGCATGGACGGAATAGGAGCGGGACTGCGAGTTCGGGGGAGACGTCTGATAGTTTCCGGAGTAGAGGGGATTTGTTCCCGAGCGATGAGGAAGATGCGRTACCTTTACCTGACGAGTTCACGGTGGCKCTGGAGAGGAGGATAACGRGCACGGACGATAGGAGTAGCGGCAAGACCAAGAGCAGTAAAGGGAAGAGACCGGCCGGCGCGCGGAAGGCTTCAAGAACGGTCTCGTCGAATCAGTCACGGCCGAGCTTAGCGGGGAAGAGAGCCAGYTCAGGGACATCGATACCAGAGATGAGCTCACCGGATATCGTTAGCATACCGTCATTGACGGACTTACATCAAGAAGAAGAGAGGGTACGACTCGAAGAAGACCAAGAAGTAGAGCGGAAACGCGAGGCTGCTTCAAAACTAGCGGCAAAACGCGGACTTCACAAAGAAGACAACACAGAAACGCTATCCGAGAGCAAAGGCACAGAACCAGAACCAGTGGTWGACGATATCCCACCACCCGACGATCATGACAGACCACGGACGAGTGACGAAGGGCCCGCGAAGAGCGACGACTTTGTAGGCGCGCGATTACCGCATTTCCACTAATGAGCGTRTTATTTGGCATTTTATATCTAGCACGGCACGGGACAGAWGATTGGCGTTATACAAGCATGCGAAGCGCTCGCTGCTTGGGGTGTTTTGATTGGGCTATTAGCACAGGGTACTTGAATGCTAGATRTTGAAATCCTTTAAGTTTCCTCCCTTTTCAAATCTCCCACCCTAGAGTGCCTTGCGATTCCGATAGTTCGGCCTATGCTCTTTGCCAATGCTGAACTTCTTGTTGAGTAGTTCATGAAGGACCCTTCCACCACAAGCWCAGCCCATACACCGGCCAGAAGAGCACCAGCGTAGCTGGTGCGAGCCCCAAGTAGGGGACTGTGATGATGATGGTGTTCGCCATGTGACGCTTCTTCTTGTCCCTCTTCAGCCSCCGCATCTTGCCTCTCTGTCTCTTCCTGTGGTAGCGTTGGCAAACAATGTTCACTGCGGGCATCGTGGCGGTGCTGTAGCTCGGACTCTTGTGATGAACGTCGACTTCCGTGTAGTCTTGGTTCCAGCTAGAGTTGGATCTCCTGAGACTGCTGATGCTGAAGTTGCGTCAGCCTCCGAATCTACACAACGAGGTGAAGTGGGAGGTTCTTGCCTAGCTTGAAATCTCGGGGCGTTGAAAACAGCGAGTGAGTGAGAGGCGAAGATGTCGATCGTACTTGCTGGGCTTTTGAATAGCTTCTCTCTCAACGCGTGCARAGAGTGCTCATCCCAGTCCCCGCTCCTGAATTTCGAAGATGTTTTGCCGTGGCTTTGTAGTTTTTTATCTTGTCGGCTTGGGGGTCTTGCATCTTTTGATTCATCTTGCTATCTTGCTTTCTTTCAACGTTTCGCGGCACTGAGAGAACAAGGTAGAAGTCTGATYATATAATTTCTTTATTCCCAGTGTCAGGTCATGCGTGATAGTTTCTCGCCATCGGGGAAAATCTCTCTTGCTCTGTTTTAGCGTTGTCCCATTCTTCTTCGCCTTGTTCTGTGTTGACGTACGACGCGTGCCTTGGGCATCTTGGAGGTGTTGTGGCTATTTGTTTTCTGTCGGCTCAGTGTCTTTTCTACTAGAGACTGGTGATTATCTGGTAGGGTTGTCTTGATTTAAATTCTTTTCTAAGATATTTTACGAGGAAGACGGTGGAAGTTCCCTCCATGTTGTCGCGCTTTCTTTCGGCGTCTTTAGGTCGAGGGTAGCAGTGGAAGTCTATCTTCATTCTAAGAAATACCGCGCACYCATTAAAATGCCCGACAAGCCCGACCACCATTTTCGTTGTATTGCACTTCAAAAATACGTTGTAGCAGGATCGAAATATCTCGTGCAGATGGTCTTCTTCCCTTTCCAGCGTCATTAGCAGAGGTCAAGCCTCATATCTGTCTTCTAAGAGCGGAGCTATGCGATTCGTCGCACCACTACTGGTCCCGAAATCTTCCGTAGAAGGGGTTTTGCAGTCGGACAGGATCATCTGGACAGTCAAATGAATTCAGACTGTGGCGGCCGCCACAYCCCCTTTTCTCTTATTTTGTGCCTTGTGTCACCATACATTTCATTGTCTAGATGATCAAGTGGCTTTCAAAAACCCGCATGCATTTGTGTGGCAGATAGTTCCTTTCAGCCAAGAATCCTAACATAAGTACTAATATATCTTGCATTGAAAGATGGAGGAACTTCTTGTCCAGACATCTCTTTTTGATGAAGATTCGAAACTCAATCTGTGACATTACTCTATTCAATCACCTCGTACAAACAATTACAGAATGGCGCCGCCAGAAGACACACCTGGTCCTTCCACAGGCACTTCTCATGATAGCCATCATTTGAATTCAAACGGTCGCAAAGCATTTCTGAATTCTGTCAGAAAAGACAAGTCGACAAATGCGGAGAATTGGTCTACCAAGAGGTTTGAGGACCTCGGAAAGGCAAACTTACGATATCTCGAGAGCCAGATTAAAGAATCGGAAGTAAAGTACAGGCTAGCGGATGACGAAACAGCGGACGAAATATGCATTGAGCAAATGTATTTATTGCAAAGATACAGTGAATCCCAATTCTCCTATTATTTGTATTTRAACATTTTTRCTAACACGTTCCAAGATCGCGCTCTCCTAGAGCAACGGAAAGTCCTCAGCCTACCTAAGCATAAAACCCAAGGAGATCTTGTCTCTTTGGATCCTGACAAAGACTCTTCTTCGACAGTCATTGGGTCGTTTCTCGCATTTCCGAAGTGGAAAGATTACGAGACCGAGCATCAGAGCAAAAAAGAATYAGCGTCTTCCCATGACGACCCAAAGCCCACCCACTCAACAGTAAAATATACTCGCGACGTCTTCGTAACGCTTCTAGCAGTCGCTTTTTTTGCTATTGCGCCAGCGGCCACTATAATTGGACTATATAATATCAAGAGCGCGYGAACGAGACTTTGGGCTATCTTTGCTGAGGCCGTAGTTTTATTCTTARTAATGATCGCGTGGGTGGGAGGATCCAAGAAAAAAAAGCTAGAAATTCTTACCTACATGCTAGGGTATGTCCCCCTTTCTGACGACCAAGCCGTCCATTTCAATGTYAGTGTAGTGACAATGATTAGGGTTGCAGCAATCCAGGCAGTTTTCGTAGGATCCGCTATCGACCCGAACGAGGGAAAATGCAAGTGTTTCACACTTAAAAAGTGAGAGACTTGAGCCAGGGACCCGAAAACGGACCACGTTCTGTAGTAACCATTCGGCGCCCTAAGTCACTCCTGTCCGTCTTGTTCTACGATAAATAACGCTTGTTCTATGCATCGCGGTCCTCTTGCAGTTCGCATTCTTTCGGTGTGGGTTCTTGTGATGCTGTCTTGCCATGTTCTCTTGGTATAGTATTTTGCCAACTTTTGGTGATGGGGCCTTTAAGCTCATTTATTCTTTTCCAAATATTTCACATCGCTAAGAGAACCGGGTAGAATGTTGAATTTATGTGTTGTCCATTTTTGGTGTTAAGTCATGCGTGGAAGTTCCTCGCCATTAGGGTAAACAATTATTGCTGTACGTAGCCGCCAGAGTGTTGATTTATTGGGTTAATTGAGTTTATGTCTGTCGCCAGCCTTCTCTTTCCTTGTGCCGCTGACAAACTAACCCGCACCTCCCTCCAGTCTCACCGTTTTCGCTCTTTTCTACTCTCATTACAAGCAAAACCACTATACCAACAAACAGAGCGACCAGAAAATAACATAAAGTGCGGTCAACACCCAACACCAAGTTTTAGAGCGGGGGCCAGTCTAACCAGAATGCGGACGTCCATTCCCGYACTTCCTCTGTCCTCCTCGCTGAGTTCGATGCTTTTTGAATACGACCCTTCTCATCGTGGTGTTTYGAAGTGATGTGTTCTGTGGCTTGACGTCTTTGCACGTTCCACTTTTTCGGCGCGCTTTTAATATGGCGCTGGCTGGTAAGACAAACTACTTCCTGGCTTCACTGGAACCGAGTAGAGACATCGCCGCGAATTTGGAAAATACTTTCGGGTGGAAGACTCGTGTGCATTTCTCTATTTCCATAAGGACGAATTGTATCGACAATTTTATCACTCTATTATCCCAGCACATTCCTTTCTCATCCATTAACGCCTATCATGTTCTCATCGGCCAGCTCGCTCATCACCGTCTGTAATAACCTGAATTCTCAATTATCCCCTCCACAACATCTGGTACGCAAACAAAYCGAAATGGACGCACATATCCAATGGCACATACGCTGGAAGGATGCCCACCCTAACGCAGGYCAATATCACCCAAGGTACAAATATAGTGACGACCCAATCACCCCAGCTGTCCGACATTAGATCAGCTGCGTCGGCTGCTTTCATTTGAGGATGGTCTCTATGGGGTCTTTGGTARTGCTAGTTGTGTCTACTGGATTTTGTATGCGTGCTCATTTGAAGTTGTCTCGGCCGTCGAAGATTGCTGACGCTTTGCTGTTTCTACTGGTTGCGGTCAGGAACTTATACATCTGACTGGAGTATACAACACTTTGAGATCTTTATGCTGTTCCCGGTTCCTATTCAAATGCTTCTTCTCATTTCTATATAGATCTAGAACGTGCATCCCGTTACTATCATTAAAGCAGTTGCTAGATATGTTCATTTGGTGCGGCCCCTCAAGCTCTTTCTCCCAGGATTTATTTCACAAAGCCTCTATCAACACTAAGCTACAAAGATTGACACAGCTTGCAGCTTTCCAAGTATACGATATGGATGTGAACCACAGTCGTGTAGTTTGGCGCTCCACCCATGGTTTGAGTGCCGAGTGTGACAGAGCCTGGTTCTGCACCAATCATCACCCCCTGCACCCTTAGTGTTGGCAAAGTATTTGAGAACCTTATGAAAGTCAAATAGAACGAGTTTTATTGAATTTAAGGTACGCTATAAATTATAGCGTATTAATAGTTTAAAAAATCATATTTCCAGTATATTAATTATTACTTAGTTAAGAGTAAAATTATGTGGTAAAGTATAAAAGCAAAAGCAAACTTTTAGAACTCTATTTGAAGCTATTTCTATTATGTTAAGCAAAAAAGGCTTTGCCTATAGCCAGGGTTTTGTTTCAAAGCTAAAATATTTAAAGAAATCTTTTCTTTTTGCTATTCTTTTTTTTCTATATTTTTTTCTTGGATTACTGGCCTTTTGGATTATTGGCCCTTTGGACTACTGGATCCCTCTGGAYTACTGGACCCTGGACTACTGGACCCTGGACTACTGGACCCTGGACTACTGGACCCTGGACTACTGGACCCTGGACTACTGGACCCTGGACTACTCTACTGGACCCTGGACTACTGGACCCTGGACTACTGGACCCTGGACCACTGGACCCTGGACTACTGGCATTGATAGAAAGGGAGGGGATGGCAGGAGGGAATGGCAGAAGGGAATGGCAGAAGGGAGGCACTGGCAGGAGGATGGCACTGGCAGACGGTTAGCTAGGTAGCTAGAAGCTAATATAAAGCCTTATTATACTACCTACCCTACTGCTTACCCATCCCCCCGCAAGCGCTCCATAATCCCTAGTTTTATTTGTCTGCCACTTTGAATCGTCCAATTAATTATATCTATAATTCTACGAAAAACCAATGGAACCTATTCCATCTAACTTACATAGGGGAAGCTTTCTCAACTTGATAGTCATCCAGTTCCGTGTCGGACTTGAACATAGAAAGCCGGTCAAGGGCAAAAGCTTATTACTATTTCTCATCTACGGCTATTCCCTCTAAGAATGACGCTTGAAGTTTAGATCCTTCAGTACTAGCCAATGAGGGAATTAGTGTATCCGTACTTAGTATTACGCCCCACTATATAGTAAGTAAAGTAAAAAATACGGGTACGGGCCGTAATGCATATAAAAGGCCATATCCCCAGGCGTAAATAATATAAATGTTTTAATATGGTATCACTAGGCAATATACTAATTATACGAAATATAGAAATAGCCAGGGGAAGGCCAAGGGCACGGAAATTACAAAACTAGCCCCTAATTAATATTGTTTTATATTAACAATAATGCGTATAAGCTTTCTATTGGCCGTAATACGTGCAGACTTCCTAATACGGTACTAGGGGTAATATCAATACCCTTAATACGCGCCACTATATTACGGACGTACACTAACTCCCTCACTGGTACTAGCAGGCGAGCCTTCCTAGAGATGAAGTTCTGATTGCGGAGTGGACTACAATTTTCAATGAGGAGCAAAAGCCTAACCGCTGGTTAGTTCTCCCTTCAGGGTGTCAGGTTTGTGGTCAAGCATGGGAAGTCAAATGTCAGTTGCCCATTATGCAGCTTACCGAATATTTGACTCGTTGTCTGAAGCATAGTGGTCAACCGAATATAAAGTCGATGTTGAGGCAAATGGTGAAAAGAAAGAGTACTTCCTCAAGGTCTGCTTTATACGTCCTCCCTGAACCAAAGGCTCGCTGAGATATCTACTTGCAAATAATCGACGGTGAACGTGCAGATGAGATGGCTAAGGGAGGATACTTGTCTTGCATGACCCTCAGACAGTATATCCCCGCGCACGTCGTGACACCTGAGGCATGGGGTACTTTCCAAGACGACAAATTCAAGTCCTTCTTCCTCAGCAATTTCCGCCACCTGGTCGAAAAGCTACCATCCACTCCACAGCTTCTAGCAATCATAAAGAAGCTCCACCAATCATCAACATCTTCAAACGGAAAATTCGGTTTCCCAGTGACCACCTTTTATGGACCTCCGGCT
>QYSG01014090.1:0-15549 GCA_003988875.1 Lachnum nothofagi
CAAGGCGATGCTCTCCTCTACCTCGACGGGTCGTTAGTTGCGAATATGTCCGGCGCCAACTTCGGGAACACAATCCAGGGCATTGCCAATCTCACAGCCGGGGTCAAAGTGTCGCTCGAGATGAGATACTCAATAGGCACTTCTCTCTCAACAGGCGCTTACGGCATCACTTTGGGCGTATCTGTTGATAACACGTCCCGAGATATTGAAGTCGATGCGGTGGCCGCCCAAGCTGACTTGAGCATCATCTTCGTCTTAGATCGACTCTCCGAGGGCGTAGATAGCAATCTTGGACTATCTCTGCCTAGCAACCAAGACGCCATGATCTCGAGGCTAGCCAAGCTCTCTCGCAAGGCACTCATAGTACTCAACACGAAGTCCACAGTTCTGATGCCATGGATCGATGAAGTAGATGCCGTGATAGAAGCTTGGTATGGCGGCCAGCAGGTCGGTCTCGCGCTGGGGAGACTGCTGTTCGGCGAAGTCAATCCCAGTGGAAAGCTCCCTATGACATCCCCGAAATCGTTGAACGATACGATCCAGATCTGGGGATCCATTGATACTAAATTTGAGGAGGGGTTGAATGTCGGGTATAAGTAGTATGATGAGCATGGAATTGAGCCGCTGTTTCCATTCGGGCACGGAGTATCCTACACGAGTTTCAACCTCTCTGGCTTGGAGCTCAGCTGCTCTAACACAACAGACGACGCTACAGTAACAGCCAGCGTGAAGCTGTGCAACACTGGGACAGTCGCGGGAAAACAAGTCCTCCGGTTGTATGTCTCGTACCCTACCGCAGCAATGGAGCCGCCGAAGCTTTTGAAGGGATTCGAAAAGGTGTTCTTAGGAGCGGGAAAGGAAAGGGAAGTGTTCATATCGGTCGAGAAGTCCGACTTGCGAGTGTGGGATGAGATGATAAGAGATTGGACGCTGGTACCTGGCGAGTATACTTTCGTCGCGGGCTTTTCAGCAGGCGATATCATTCTGCAGGAGAAGGTCCTCCTCTCGTAAAGTTTGACTGGCCTTGATTTGTGAACAAGAAAAGGGGAAGTGGCTATATRAGATAGATTTATAATGTGTAAACAAAGAATTTCCAACGACTCGRAGTAGTAGGAGTGGTCCGAGGACTTAGGCGTCGATCCTCGGCTGGCCTGTCATACATATGCGAAGATGATCTGATAGCAGAGAGACAATATCTCCAATCCAGTACACGACAATGCAAACGAACTATCGCAGCCGCGAGAGAAGAAATCTGTGTTATTTGCAATCTAATGGGGTATACGCAAATTAATCTCACCAAAGCCAGCCCCTTGTCTATGTCCTCTAACATATGTTCCTCCTCCCAAACCATCTATCCATATACAAAATACCCATCCACTATCTTTTAGTCTCCAAACACCCCTCCAAATGCAGCTCTGCCCRTTTCCCAGCCCTCTACCTCCTAGGCGTAGCATTGACCATCTGCCTCTGCTTCCCCAACCAAGCCCTCGGCGCGTCCTGTCTGCGCTGCAGCACCACGTGGTTGCTCTGTAGTCGACTGGTGAGATCGTACCATGCACTGGCGATGAGGGCGTTTTCGCGGGTGAGGTTCTTRATTGTTGCTTCATTTGCCGCCTTCAMATCATATATTAGTGGGGARGACTTMAAAAAYACAGAGATAAGGRACAGGCCAAAGGACAGGCAGCCATTCAATTCATAGATACAAATATCATCCTGTGTAGTTGAAACAATAGTTTTACGTGAAAGACAAAGTAAAATTCGACACGRTACCTTCTGCGCATCAGGGCTCTGTTCTTCCGCGATCTTCAGTCTGCGCTGGAGATCTTGAATGACGGCTTCTTGCTTCTGGATTTGCTGTAGATGCGTTAGTTTCACTGCYAAGATTCTTCTTGATGACGACGGATAGCGTGTGGTGATTCCTRRAGTATAGCTGGYGAYGAAGGCAAAGAAATCGTGCGAGTGGGAATAGRATCAGYAACGAATRAGAAACCTGCGCYGATCGCAGCACGTTCACGCAATATGTCCTGCTTCTGCAAACGTGGGCGCCTCTGCTTCTTTTTTTCTCTCTCGAAGACTGGAATATAGGGACGATGTGGAAGAGGCTTAGGRTGAGACTTCTCAAGAGACTTGCGTCTCGTTGAAGAGCTTTGTGAAATATCTTGGTCGTCTTTGCTGATGTTGTGACTTACTTCTGTTGCTTTATGTTGAACGGCTTTTGCTTTGTCGTCGACATCACCGCCAGTGACYCCCCTCTCCTTAGCATCAGCTAGATCTTTCATGAGCTGTTCTTTAGACAAAAGTGACCCGAGCAGGTGTGTTTTCTGTTGCTCAAAATCAGTGRYAAGGTTGCGGTGCTCGTTCTGTAGGACGAGTAAGTCATTCTGAAGGGATGAAGTGACGATGGCATTTGTTCTTTTGAGGGTCTCCAGCGCCTTAATCTCATCCCGATTGATGGCTTCCACTATACGGATATCAGCAAAATACCACTTCTTGCAGGGGGACACTTACAGTCGGCTTTTACTTCAGACAGATCTCGTTCGTTCTGCGARAGTTTGRATTGAACCTCTTTGAGTTGGGTTKTTGTCGATGAAAGCTCTGCGGTCGTCTGCATATGAAGCTTTTGGAGATTGCTGAAGGCCTCGTCCCTAWAAAARTTGTTTGTGAGAATGCGGAACAGGCCAATATCTGATAGAGTGCTGGTAACTTCGACTAACTTTTGATGACTRGAGTTGCTAAGTGCTGCACTTAATTGCCGCTGCCCAATTGCGTGTTTCTCTGTGAGTTCTTGCAGATTTTCTTGTAATCTYCTTCGCTTTCTTTCCGACTCCTCGAGRTCTATGCGAAGATTAGACATCGTCGTCCCGCCGCCGCTGCTCTTGAGAACTTGATTTTCAGCYCTCAATCTTGATAGCTCAAGATTGTAATTTGGCACGGGGTCGCCACTCTGCTCGAGTTCTTGTTCTAGRTTCAACTTGCGTTGTCCCTCTGAYGGGGAGGATGGTGAGTCAAGTGCTGTCATGGTGCTATACTGCTCCTTCATCTCGTTTATATAATTCTCATCGTGAGCCTGCCTTTCCTCGAGAAGTTTGATCTCATCATCTCGGGAACGTAATTGTTCTGCAAGACGCGTTTGGCTCTGAATCAAAGTGGCATTCTCTGTCTCAACATTGCTCAACAAAGTTCTGGACTCCTCGATAGTCTGCTTCAACTTGAAGTTCTCTTCGTTCACTTGATCGAAGTCCTTCATGTTGCGCTCCATCGTCTCRATTTGCTCACGTAGGTTAGCATTGATCTTTTCGATGCCTTGCAAGTTCTCGAGCTTCTTCTGGTAATGGTCTAGGGTGTTTGCCTTGCGGGTAAGTGCCGTGTTCTCGACCCGAAGCTCGTTGAGTTTGTCCTGCGCCTCAATCGCGCGTTCGGCGGATGGTCTCAAGGTTGTGAGTTCTCTCTCCTGTCTCTCCTTCGTGGCGCGATCGGTTTCTAACTGTTGTTCTTGATTTGCAATTAGGTCGTTGGCTTCTTGGAGCTGGGTCCTCAAATGTCGGATTTGATCCCCTTTATCGTCATCATTAGAGTCTTGAAGGGTTCGTAATCGACTTTCTACATCCTTGCTATACTCTTGCAATTCGTCATAGCTGCCTCTTAAGTGAGTATATTGAGAAATGTAGTCAGCGTGTTTCTTCTTCAAATCAGTATGCGCWGCAAGAAGTTGGGCATATTCTTGCTCCCGAGCTAGGTCGATATCTTGAGATGTGTTGGGTRGAAGTGTCTCGTCGACAGCTTTCGAACCATCGATTGTTCCTTGCGTCTGGATCTTTCTGGATCTTAGCTTCCTCTTCCACCGTATGTYCCAGACCTACCTTCTGTATTATGGCGGCAATCTCGGCCTGCGAGTCGGTATCCAGGGTCTGAATTCGTTCGATACATCGTTCTTTCTTGGTACTGTGCACAGCTGCCAAAAGRAATATGGTGAGGAGCTGGACKCAGATGTCAGTGAGGTCGTTGTTGAGTTTCTTGTTGTAAGTCGCTACCTTGACGRTTTGCGCTGCATCGTTGTGCTCTGCAATAGCATTGATATCGACTGGGTCTTCGAGTGCAATAGGGTCCAGGTCTTCACACTTGTTTCGAATGAATCGAAGTAGCGATTTGTAGACTTTCTCCAAGCTGCTCTTCTTCACCAACCACTTCGACGAATGTGTAGTKTGCTCGAGATCATCGTGAACGGCGTATGCGGGGTCGAGGTCCTCTGGAARGAACGCAAGTTAGTATCTGAATAGAGGATTTGGGAGAGGTAGAAGTTGCCTAGCATTCTGGACAGAACCCACGCATCAGTGAGCTCTGCCAGGGACTCGACCTTTTGGGCGCCGCCGAGTTCGAACGTGTTCACCTGCAGAACATGATCAGAAGAAGGTTCGGACTCGATATTATTTGCATGGGTAGGGATAGTACCCATTTGAGGAGAGCTGCGCCCTCGGCGCGAGAGTGAGGCATGATTGTTCACGCAGGAGCTTGTGTAGGCGTGCTCAAGGTTCGAAGTCGGGAGAAAGAGATTTTATTCGGGGCAGGTGATCTTTTGAGAATGTCTGCAAAGTCGTAGAGCCATGTTCGAGGAGCGACGCTGCATTGCAGTAGCTCGAGTCCTTTGTTATGCGTTCTTTGTGTTTTAGAACATCGGGGCCCTCTTATCAAAAAACGCGGGATTCCCTTGCACGACGCGCCGGACTAAACGGTTTCAACCTTACATTTCTCAACGGCACGATCTTTAAATCTAATCTAGTAGAATCATTAATCATACCTGCTTTGGCGTACACTACGTGGTTTATTTGACTCTTGGAATATAAAGCTGAAATGAATCAAGATCACGGCGTTGACCTACATATCCAGCATCATACAGGACCGGCTTATATTCGGGTAATTAATGCAAAGGTACAATACTGCATTTAGCATCCGAAGACTTGAGCAGTGCCTTTCAGTTGGTTGGCTTATTTCTAAATGAGCTAAAGAAAAGGCACCATCGAAATAAAAAAATTAGGACGTAAAGAATTCGTTTCTTGCAATTCGGCGATTCCGTATGGCACCTGACCTCCGACGAGCATATAGACATAGGAAAGTTACTTACTATCTGACATTTCCAATGTCTCACTTCGCCCGGACATTCTAAACTAGCATTTCTATTCTGTCTGACATAATGCAAGGTAAGTTACCCCAATTCTGCACTGTGGTGGAGCAGACACTATTGGGAACGTCGAGGGACGAAAATCAGCCAAGTAGAGGGGAGAGAACGAGAGGAGGTCGGGCAAAAGCGCCTTGAAAGATTGGGTAAGTTTAGGACAGTTTGGTGATAAAATTCCAAGCAGAGCAGAACTTGGTGAACCAGACTCTCTAAACAGTGCGCTACGGGTCCGATATATTGTAAAGAAAATCGATGCGTTTAGGTCCGAGACGGGCGTTCACCCAAGTTCCCAAGTTATGCTTATACGCCATCCGTCTTTTCCCATACCGGTAGGTCCGTTGCCATTCTGTTATGATACCATGCCATGCGCCAAAGCACCAAACCCATATTAACCCGCTTGCGTTCCAAAAGAAATATGTACGATATGTTATCCCCGGGTATCTCTTAAGCGTCGATCGATACCAGTTGATCCTCTTCTATCACCGCATGCCAATCATTCCCTTGTATTTGAACGACTTCGAGTACTTTCGCAGGTGCCTTCGCGGCAAAGCCCCTAAAAGGTGTCAGAAGCAGCGCCCTGTTGAGAACTACGGCATGACTTACTTGATCAGCTTGTATTCATGCGTGATGTATCCGCCGGCCTCCTTGATCGCATGCTTCGCCTGATCGACAATGGAGTCCGGAGTTGAATCGGGGTAACTTATGATGACSGATTTTTGAGGCATGGCTGCGCCTAGAACGACGGCGACGAGCGCGAGAATGGAGAAGATTGTGAGCTTCATGTTTGCTTTGTTCAAATCCGTGCGCGATGATACTAGAAGCTGAGTGATATTCGCTGTAGATAGATGATGATGTCTTGTGGGGAGATGGCGGAGAATCGGAAAGATTAAGGGCCCACGCCAGCACGGCGATCTCCGGGCCGACTATTAGTCAGCCCGCAGTCACAAAGCTGGTCAAAGAACGTCGCCTTCCACSCGACAGCATCCTCTTTCAACACCATCGACCACGGCATCCTCCACCGCGCGCCCGTGGCACATCCAGCAGCATCGATATCGGTCCATACGCACGACTGGTTCTAGACGGCGGTCGTTCTCTATATCRGGTGCTTGGGGTGGAAGGAAGGGCGATCAAGAGAAAGCGCGAGCGAGGCTGACAATCACAAGAGGTGCAGGCACGCAGGCACTTGGGGCCGTCAGGAGGATTGGCAGTCATAAATACACTCTACACTTCTTGTTTCTTCTGTGACAGCCTTTGCATGGATATAGTTAGCTGCATTTGAAAAGCTCTCTCTTCATAGCTTCCCGGAGTTTGACGGATCGCTATTGCGAGACAAAACCACCTTCAGTGTGGAAGCCTTCAGCTTTTGGCCTTTTCCCCAGATCATTTCCACATCACAAGCGTGCCCTTTCCTTCGGCTTTCCACTAGCCCATGATGAGCTCCGCAGAAGATGTCGCCGCTGATTTTAAGGCTGCGTTGGAAGATCTTTCAATGAACTCACGATACGAAATCAGCAACTTGACTGTGATTGCGCGCGAAGAAGTCAGCCACGCCTTAGCCATTTCGGAGGTTCTGAAGAGCCACATTAAGCAGGTAGGATATCTCTCTACTTGAACTTTGCGCTTTTCTACCCAGCAGTCTTGTCCTACTTTGGTTTGAGTTCTTGATTGCTTGGTTCGTTCACTTACACTCTATTAGACTTCACCTACGAAAAAACTGCCGGCCCTGTATGTTCTGGATAGTATCATCAAGAATGTGGGGACGCCTTACACCATTTTTCTCGCCAGGGGACTCTACTCGACATTTATGGAGGCTTATGCTATCGTGGACAATAACGTGAGGAGGAAGATGGATGAGATGCTGAAAACTTGGAAAGAGCCGGTACCCGGAGCTTTGGACACGCGACCAGTGTTCGCACGGGACGTCACCAGCCCTATTGAGAACGCTTTGATCAAGGCAAGAACCTCTGCCATCCAGGCTCACCAAGAGCATACTCGAACCCAGCAGGGCATGGGACGAGGACGTCCAGGACCTGCATCTGCGCCCTATCGCAACACCCCAACTCCACCCACCGCATACCGTCAGCCACCGCCTCCCACCCAAGGGTACAATTCTGGTTATCAGCAACAATATCCCCCTCCCATGAATGGCCAACAATACCCCGGCCAGCCTCACTCAAGCCCTCCAAATGGCAACCAACCATATGGACTGTCACCTGTAAGCACACACTCCCGTTGAAAACGAAACTATACCAACTGAACATAGCGACCACCATCACAACAATATCCACAACCGAACGCAAGTGCGTCATGGCAGCAGCCTGCACCACCACCACCATATAGTGCACCTRAGAATAGCATGGATGTACTGAACAGTGATATATCAAACCTGATCACAGTCTCAAAGGCAGACTTTGCTCAAAATCCGTGGGATGGCAGTATACAAACTAGACTGAAGGCCTTGCTTGACCTGCAAACAGTATTGCAGAGCCAAAAACTATCTCAAGACCAAATAGCTCTCGTTAAAACTCAAGTAGCACAACTTTCTGAAGCATCTAAAGCAGCGCCTAAAGCTGCACTAAAACCTCCTACCCCTGTTGCAGCTCCAGCTCAACCAGCTCAACCAGCCCAACAAAATACGCTGAGCTCTCTATTAGGACCGGGTGCTCTTGCGGCTCTGCTTGCCCGACAATCAGCGACTCCTCAACCGACACCCCCTGCTCAGACTCGATCACCTGTTCCAGCTCCTAGTCAGCCAGTTGTCCCCCCTCCTACATCTACAACATCGTCCACGCCCGCGCCAGAAGCAAATTCGTTGCTAGAAAGATTACGAGCTGCTGGTATGCTTCCTGGAGCACCTGCTGGAAGTACTCCTACCCCACTCAGCGCGGTGCCAGCAGCTGTGCCAGGTCTTTCCCAAACATTTACGCCTCCCAGTTCCTCCAGAACCCCACTAGCGGAGATCCCTAATGACGTTGTATTGAAGCCGGCTTCTCTGAAAATGTAAGTCCCTTTGTTCAATCTCACTTCATCTTGCTAACTCCAGAAGTCCCCGCCCACATCTCATATCTAGCCTTTACGAGAAGCTTGGTGCACCATGCACGCAATGTGGTCGTCGCTTTCAATCTGACGAAGAAGGCAAAAAGAAGAAGACGGGTCATATGGACTGGCACTTCAAAGTTCATCAACGGATGGCTGAAGCAGAGAAGAGAGGCCAGCACCGGAGTTGGTATGTCGATGAATTGGTAACTTACCCTYCACGGACTGCTATTGCGCCCCCACTAACACGCCATAGGATTGGATCAAGTCCCGTGAAGTAGAAGATGATTCAAACACCGCCGACGGCGGGAAAGCCAACGGCTCAAGTGCCACTGGGTCCAGTACAGCCAATAAGCCCAAACTCCAATACCTTCCCGTCCCCGACGACCCTGCACTTGCAGGCAGCCAATGCCCCATCTGCCAGGAGAAGTTCGAGATGAAGTGGCTGGATGAGGCCCAAGATTTCGTCTGGATGGATGCCAAGAAAATTGGGSRGCGCATATTCCAYGCCAGCTGCTACACGGAGTCCACGAAGGATGTTAGTAACRCCAAACGAGGTACTCCGGAGCCTGCTGGTGTGCTTGGGAAGCGGAAGGCGGAGGTGAGTCACTTGSTATGATGTGATGGGATTGAGCTGATGATTGTTTAGGACGATCATATTGYATTAAGATCCAAGATAAAGACRGAGCCTTTTGCATGAGATCATTGACCGGATAGAGCAGAGGAGATGAGAGGATAGGCAGGAGGGATATTTTTTACTCGGCATTTCTTGTCTAAAAAGAGCATAGCATCGGAGTTGGTGGCGAGTGAAACAGCTCGTTCTTTTAGYATTCTAGYAGGCATAATCCAAGAATCACAAGATCATTCTTCTCTTAAATCCTAATAAAGTGRCTCGATATCAGACTCATGCCGATGCCCGGTATGATGCATTTTGGTGACGCTCGTTMTAATTGGTCCGCTTAATCTTCCGACCCACAACGACCCTCCCCACACAACTCACGCCGCGAACTTTYCCACCACCATCGCCAAAACCGCAGYCGAACAAAAACCACCTCCAACCCACGAACTCGATAGTTTCAGTCTCCGCCCAAGMTCCGCGGTTAAATTGATTGATCCTCTTGTTCATCCCGAATCAACTACCATAGTACGCTYCTCCCTCGCTTTGCGCATTTCATCAACAGCTCGCACAAAATTTCCGAACGAGAGACTGACATTTTTTTTGCGCAGCACAATCACAATGAAGCACCTCGCAGCTTACCTCCTCCTGTCCCTCGGCGGCAAATCCTCTCCTTCCAAGGGCGATGTTAAGGCCGTCCTCGAGTCCGTCGGCATCGAAGCCGATGACGAGCGTCTCTCTACCCTGATCTCTGAGCTCAAGGGCAAGGACTTGGCTGAGGTATACACACCTTCCACACACACAAACAATACAAGATACTTGGCAGAGTGGAATGGGGGCTAATGTGCTGGAATAGTTGATCGCTGAGGGCTCATCCAAGCTCGCATCCGTCCCATCTGGTGGTGCCGGAGGCGCTGCTCCCGCTGCTGGCGGAGCTGCCGCTGCTGGTGGCGCTGCTGAGGAGAAGGAGGAAGAGAAGGAAGAGGGTATGTTACTTCCTCCCAACTTCCCTACAAGTCCGCTCTCTAATATGATTTGCAGAGAAGGAGGAGTCCGACGAGGATATGGGCTTCGGTCTCTTCGACTAAGCGCCTCACGAAGCAATTCATGTGGACAGGRACTTTGGAAGGGGCTGTGCGGGCTTTGCGTATGCTTTTGGCATGGGAGTCAAGGATGGGAAGTCATGATCATGGTGCGTGGCTGGTTATGCATGCTAGATAGCGCAATGAAGTCGTGCTTCTTCCAAGATCAATTTCTTGACCGCCCTGGTGTTCTATGCAATGACTACTTGTTCAAGTTGTGAAATTCGTCAATACCAGAAAGTCACTAACTTGTAAGGATCTGCGCCCATAACGGATACATCCAGAGTATTATGTAGTCGCAGACTTTTGAATTGATCACATTTTCTCTCATCAAGTGAGAGGTTGTAGGTACTCAAGAGTTGTCCAAAACGGCAAAGGGATCCAAATTGTAAGGCATCATAGCTGGCTCTCGCCGTGAATGTAGGTGTTACTTAAAGCCAGCCCAAAGGCGTTTAAGTCTGCCACTGAAGTTGGGGCGTTTCAGGAATCCATAACATGATTGAGAAGTATTTATCTTTAGCCATGCTATCGTATTCCCATAGGCCACGACTTCCAATCCAAGTCAAAAGCTCTGCTGAAGGAAGTCAGTCCTATCAATTACTTCGAAAGCGGCCACCATTCAAACGTCTCTGCCTGCATGAAACATTCAAACTCAATGCCGCTTTACATGGTTGAAATACCGCCGTATGAGGTTAGACCTACACGTGAGAGCCAGGATCCATCCTAGCGCAGCCCCAATCCCACACAACTTCGACATCTCGAAAATTCCTCCTCTACCAAGCCGACATCACCTCCTCGTTTTTCGACAGCCATCGAAAAACGACCCAAAAGCCCATTCCCGCAATCATGGCAGACGAATATGTAAGCACAAAAAAATTCGATCCCCGCTGCGCAGCTTTCCACGCTCGCACGATGACAATTCCCTTGCCTTCTCCGCAACGCAACGAAAAACATATGCAAAGGCTAACCATTAATCTCTGCACCACAGGATGCCGAGGCGGCCGCCGAGATCAAGAAGAAGAGAGCCTTCCGCAAGTTCTCCTACCGCGGCATCGACCTCGACCAGTACGCCTCCCTCCCACTTCCACACACCTGAGTCTATTTCAAAGGGGATCTTACCTCACTACCATGAGCGTACAAGCTAACCCTCCCACCCAACAAACAGACTCCTCGACCTTTCTTCCGATCAGCTCCGCGACGTCGTGCACGCGCGCGCGCGCCGCCGGTTCAACCGTGGGCTTAAGCGCAAGCCGATGGGCCTGATCAAGAAGCTGCGCAAGGCGAAACAGGAGGCGAAGCCGAACGAGAAGCCGGACCTCGTCAAGACGCACCTGCGGAATATGATTGTGGTGCCGGAGATGATTGGCAGCGTGATTGGGATTTACAGCGGCAAGGAGTTCAATCAGGTCGAGATTAAGCCGGAGATGGTGGGGCATTATTTGGGGGAGTTTTCGATCTCTTAGTGAGTGGCCTTTACACATTCTTATCATTTAGACATCCGTAGAGGTGGATGGGATGGAGAGAGAAGAGTTTATGCTAACAATAACCAGCCACCCAGTCAAGCACGGCCGTCCCGGTATCGGTGCCACCCACTCCTCGCGTTTCATTCCTCTCAAGTAAACGACACAACTACCATCTAGATCGCTATCACTGGGTTCTGGGGTGCTATGGGTTTACGATATGGGGATTCATTTGCAAAAATTCCGATCGAGCAGCAGTCAAAATGCGGCTGTTATAGCTAGTCAGCAATAGCAATGGAACCTTTGCATCCGTCATAAAAAAGAGGTCTTGACATGGTGAAGTGCTTGATGTGATAATGTGACCCTTTTGAAAATTGAAATGATGTAGCTGTTGTTGCCGCAAGCCTTCAGCAAGTAATACTATCGTCTTTTGTTCCGGGAAAATGCCCCTTCTGTTCCCCAAGTCTCCCTTGACGGCATGCCCCTTCTCCACCCAGTATCTATCAGCAGGACCATAGACGCATGCGGGCATCCATGGGTCATACCCTCGGTGCTAAGTGCAAGGATCTTATTGATCTACAAGTATTTCATCAAAGTACAAGTAGTTGATTATTGAAAAATTCTATTGAAAGCGCCATCTCGGTTTGAGAGCCGTGCTGGGAGGTCTCGAGGTCATTTTTCACGGCTCAAAGCTCCACGAGCGAATGACGGCAATTCTTGTACGGCATGTTCGGGAATCAGAAGGTTTATGATTCCTTATTGCTACACACTAGAATTTCCTTAACATATATTATACATCCATATTCGCACTCCTAGTCCTGCTCACCCCATCAAGTCCCTCCTTCCATCCAGAGCATCAACTGGGCTGACTGGCCCTCGCTCCATCAACTTTTGCACTCCAAGCAACGACTGGTGAAATTATTAATACCGTGTCTGAAATGAAATGTGTGACTAAAGGAAAGAACACGATGAACGCAACGCAAACGTAACGTGAGTAAAGTCGCATCGCAACAACGCCGATTAAGAACCATCTATCAATCTCGGTCCGTTTTTTCCACTACCATCTGAAAAGGAAAAGCAAACACGCAAACAGTATTCTGTACAATTGCGGAAACGTATCGAAGATTGATGGCGAGAATCTCCCGCCAGTTGAGATGTATCTGAAGGCGTCTTATGAGATTGTGTCGAAGGCAAAACGGAGCAAATCTGAAAGCATTGCAACGAGAACCGCTTGTCGTTCAGGGAGACTCCTAGTTATCCCCATAGTTAAGATTCTCAATATAGCTGTTCTCCTCGGTCTTGAAAACCACGCTTTCATGCTCATTTGCATTGGCGGTAGGATCTTTCATCAAGCCCTTCTCCTTGAGGTATTTGATCGACTTCAAGATGGTCAAATCATCCTTCGCAGTGTCGTTGAGAATGAGGCGCTGGGCGAGAGTCATCTTGCCACCATTGGCCTCCTTGTCTCTCAACGCTTGATTTCTGACCTCTTGGTCGTGGACAAAACGACACTTGCCCTTCTTACCGCAGGTACCACCAGTTGAAAAGTACTTGCAGTGACGTTGAAGTTGGGCTTTTGGTGGTGGAGGCATGCGCATAGGACCACCCAAACGGCTTGAAATCTCTTCCGGTTTCTGATCGGCATCTTCGGACTCGCCGTCTGAACCACTTTCGCTCACTTGATCTCGGTCATCGTCGCCTTCATCGCCATTTTCACGCTTGCGCTTGGCACCAGAAATGTTGCGTTCAAGCTTCTCAAGCTGATGTCTGAGCTTCTCGGCTTTTCGCTGATCTCGCTCAACTTTTGTCTCATTTTCCTTCTTGATGTGACCCTTGCGTCCTTGCTCACGGCGCAAACGTTGTTCTTCTGCAGCAGCCTCTCTACGAGCTTTCGTAGGGAACTTAGCTTTGCGCTCTGCAAGCCAAGCCTCGAGATCTGTTGGAAGCCTAGGTAATGTTAGCAAGAAGAACTAATCTTCCTCTCTTAAAAATAACGTACTGTGGAGTATCAGGACCAAGCAAAGTAACAAGCCGAGCTTCTTCATCAACCTCTTCGAGATCCTCTTCACTATCATCGTGATCAACACCATTTGGTGTGAGACCGAGAGTGTTTGTCTTGCGCTTCTTCTTTTTCTTGCCACTAGCATCTACACCTGTAGGCTTGTGGAAGTTTTCAGAAGTGGCTCGATGGCCATTAGACTGATGATGATTGCTATTGCCGCGAGAATTGAAATTATCACGATCACGACCCCTGCCTCTGAAATTTGTATTGCCTCTGCCACGATGCGGGCTAGAATTGAAAGGATTAGGATCAAGTGGTGGACGCTGTCCCCCAGAATTGAAGTTTTGCTGATATCCTTGATATTGAGGCTGATTGAAAGGAGCAGGCGGGGACTGATGATTAGGGGGATACTGTGGGGGGAAACCACTACCCGCTTGGGTCATTTGGTTGCCCTTGTCAAACCCCATTCGAATTGGAGGACCCGCTAATGGGGCTTCAAAGCCTCCACGACCAGGTGTAAACCCACCACGGCCACCGCCGCGACCGCGGTTATTGAACTGCGGGGGACCATGCTGCTGCGGCCCAGACCACTGCTGGGGAGCATGTTGATTTGGTGGCACACTGTGACCATAAGAAGGTTGTTGATGAGAATTTTGAAATTGAGGAGGCTGCTGAGGAGGCTGCTGAGGAGGCTGCTGAGGACCGTACTGCGGTTGAGGTTGGTTGAATGCCGGCTGTGGTGCATAGTTGGGATGATAGTTCTGAGCAGATAAAGGAGCAGGCGTAGGGTTGTGCTGTTGTGGATGCGGCGGCTGATGATGAGGCGGGCCTTGATGAGGGCCGCTAGGGCCTTGCCACTGAGTCTGAGGACCAGTATAGCCACCACCCGGACCATGATTTTGGTGACCAGGTCCTTGCGGACCCGGGCCATGATTGAAGCCTGCCGCAGGATTGTGCGGGTTGTAGGGTGCTGGAGGTCCATGACTTTGAGGTCCATGACTTTGAGGTCCATGACTTTGAGGTGGACCTTGATTCTGCGGAGGGCCACTATAGCCGTTCGGAGTGTGAGAGTAAGGAGGTCCACCCTGTTGACCACCCCTTCCGCCGCCGCGAGGAGGACCACTACCGCGTGGAGGCTGCTGATATGGATGCTGCTGGCCGTATCCGTAGGGGGGATGTTGCTGGTTCGCTGGAGGCCCAGGGGGCGGAGGCGGCGGAGGGAAGTTGTATTGTCCAGACATCTTGTTGGGCTGGTTGCGAGGCTGCTGCTGCTGCTGATGCTTGTGTCGAGGCGGAGGATGAGGATGATGGTTCGAGGGGCTCGAGTTGAGGTCTCCTTGCTGGGGGGCGAGGGCGAGGGCGAGNNNGTCTGGCGCAGAGCAAAGAGTGTCAATCAGGGCGCTACCAAAGAAACACTGAGTACGATGCGAAGGAGTGATGGGCGAGGGAAAGCGGAAACGACAAGCTGGAAGTCGGAGCCGCTGCGAAAGATGCGAGGCGGTAAGAAAGGGAGAGGCAAGGCATACCTGCCATTTCCGTGTCGGGTGCACGATCCCAGTAGCTGGCTGACTCAGCAATGCTGGTGCTAAAATACTGGTGAAGAGTCGACCCACAGTCTGCTGCAAATTTGAAGACGAGATTTGATGTCCAGACTGCAAAAACGAAGAGGTGTTTCTAGTAAGTTGCAATGAGCAGAGCTTATCGAGCTTTTTTGTATTCCTGAATCGATTGAATTGACCGTCGTCTGATTCACAGATCGATGTCTCGTGAAGCACTCACAGCACGAGCTTGATACTGAGCTGTATGAAGGAACAATGAATTGGTGAATAGGCCGAAGAGTCGTTCTTGTCTCAAAAGATTTGTGGAAAGTAGAGTTCTGGTGCTCAAGTCAAAGTGGACTTCCTAACGCAGACGAGTCACACCTCGTTGGTGACGTTGGTATCCGAGGAAAATAAATTCTTCCGGCGAACCGTGGTCTTGAGTTTGCAAGGCAGGTTTTTTGAATTTTCCAAAGCGTCTCAGAGAGGAGCAATTCACAAATCATCGAGGCAGCTCGCGGTGGGCTCAAAAATCGGCACTCAATAAGGCGTATTGCCAGTGTCTCGATGCGCCTGGGACCTTCCAATTAGTGCCGCTTTTTCTGTCTAGCACGAGGGCAGTAGCCCTGAAAACAAGTCCTG
>QYSG01014101.1:0-14716 GCA_003988875.1 Lachnum nothofagi
AGGGATGAAGCGATGTGAGGAAGAGGGCGGGAGAGAAGAATCAATGAGGTGTGGGATTGGTAAGTTGACTTCGTTCATAATTACCGTGAAGGCAAAAGGGAGAATGGTGTAATTCGGAAGGATTTTCTTGGTCAACGAGTGAGTATATAAGTCCAGACCCATGGAATGGCATATGCTATTTGAAGCTATCCCCAACGAATCGGTCCAACCTTCGGATTCGGTCTCGGTTGTCATATTTAGTTACCCCTAACCTGCCTTCATAGGTGAAACCAAATCTCGCACTGTATGCCCAATCAAGCTGTGTAGGAAAGAAGGTACGATCAAAGTAAAAGAATTGCCACATACGAACCGCTCGAGTCTAATTACATCCTACTAAAACGAACCTACCAGACATCGTTATTGATGCTTCTGGACGTGRACTTTCTGGAACAAGACCCGGATCGGATATACTATCCATCCTTTGGCTGCATCATAAGCTCTGCTCACAATGTCCCAAAGTGTATGGGACATCGTAATCTTACCGCCAGAGTGAGCCTTCATTCAGATGACAGCAGCCCTGCCGTAACTGCGGGTTCAGTATCCCGCCCGTCTCGTAGAAAGCCACGGCCTGCATGGTAATCCAGTCGCTCCYAGCAGTCTTCCCTTCTCAACTCCCACCACCCTTCATAAGCCCAACATTGACGTCGCGTACTTCCCGAAGTGCTTGCAAGGTAAGTCAGTCATTGGTGTTGCATGTACTTCGATCCTGCGAATGTCATAAAGATGCGGAGGCGCTGAATAATTGCTATAGGACATGTCGTAGGTCTCCTTCAGAGACCACAGATTATTGACTAAGGAGTTGTGGGTTCGCGTTTGGAGGGGTAGGAACGACCTGCAAACTTTTCTCACATCCTTCTTCCGCAAGAATGATGGACGGATCCGGAAGATAGTGTACTYAGACTAGATATAATACGAAGGTGAAATGTGAGGAAGGAACTGATGATGCGCTTACACTTACATGCGCAGGCTGGATACTGGCTGAGCTTGGGGCACTCGGAGATCACATTGATTTTCGAGGCGAGACAGTTTGTAGARTAGGAATAAAGGGGTATAATCATTCTGCGAGCATCCCAGCTCTAGCAAGACCGTAAAACCATCAAAAAAGCACCGCCATCTCAACCTCTATCGTACAGAGCAGAAGCAACGCATTGGTATCATCATATAATCATCCATTCCCCTTATTTAAGAGTTCTGCTTCTGAATGTCAGCCTCAGCACCGCGCTGCTGCGTTTTGCCAACATCATGCTGCTCCTGAGCCTTGATCTGAGCCTCGCGATCTCCAGTGACGCCCGCAACAGCGCCTCCAACGGCACCGCTGACACGGTTCGCGACGCCGGAGCCGAAGTCGTTGAGTTGACCTTGAGCCTCCTGACCCTTCCCGGCCGCGTTTTGCTGCTGGCCTTCCTTCTTGAGACCCTATTCGAGTGTGTTAGGCAGCTGTAAGCGTGTGGACAGGAAAGGGAAGGTACGAACCTCAGAGCCAACGAGGCCGCCGACAAACTCCTTGCCTGAGCCGACGGTCTGATTCCAAGCTCCCTCTTGACGGTTGGGGTCGTCCTTTGTGACTGCACCGGAGGTAGAGGCGGAGAAGGGACCAACTTTCGCAGTTGCGTGGGAGAGGTCGTTCTTTGCGGCTCCCTCTTCTTTCTTGGCTTCGCCGGCATTCTGTTTTCGGTCAGTATAATGAACGCGAGAAGATGTGAAGTACAGCAGGGCGTACCTTGTCAGCGGTGCTACCGGTAATGCTGCCAAGAGCTGATTGAACTGCACCAGTGGCAGAGTCAACRTAGCTCTGGAGAGTGCTGGTGTCTTTGTCACTCATGTTGATTTAATTTGGTGATTTGATTTGGTTTGTTGTTGGGTAGGCAGAGTTGAGTATGSAAAATCTTGGAGGAGTTGGTGTTGACGTTGGAAAGAAGAAGTTCTGGTCTCGAGAAGACTTCTTTATAGTCGGTTGGGAAGGCACGTCAATAGGTGATTCCTTGGCGGAAGGCGCGACCTATGACGTATATCAGCAGGGTGTAAAAAGCGGCACTCGATATGCGATGTCTCACTACGCCTGAAACACTCGAAATTAGTGCCGCTTTGTCTGTCCAGCGCGACCCCGCCAAGTGCAGCAGCCACACCTGCAAGGACAAAAGAAAGACGCCATTTGCAAAAGGGAAAGAACCATCAAGAACCATCGACTCACATGCAGTCACTAGTTCCTGCRTTCCTGCAATTTGGGAATGCATCTGGGAATGGCGTCTGCAGGTGATGAGGGTCCCGTCTTCATGTGATTATTCCTAATACGCTTTGAAAACTCCATACGCCTTTACTGAATTGCCGTAGTCCACTCTATCTCTATCCAGGTATCTCGATCCSCAYGCCAGAACGCCTAAGAGYTGCTCGAGCTTAAGCCAGAGCTCGTCGAACCCGGWGCCATACTAATACTAATAGCAGAATCAAAGCGCCCGTGAGTCGGACTCTTGATCCCATCCCGCTGGTTCTTTTGTATCCGCTGATACTTCTCCTCGTCCCAAAGCCAAATCATAGGATCTTTCTGGCATACTATTGATGTGGCCTTCAAGCCCTCTGCAAGCTTCTCTGCCACTGGGTCCTCTTGAGCYAATGTGAAAAATCGTCTTTGAAATTCTCTGCCTTCAGCTTTCTCTTCTTTCCGCAATGCCCTCTGCTCGTTCTCGATTTTGGATTTCTCCTGAGCGATTGTGAAGATATCGTTATTGTTGATGGCATCTGCAACTAGCTTCCAAGCACGTCTAGACTCGAGATGATGTTGATGTTCGAGYGGGATTAATGCCAAAGGCGTCCTTGAATACAAATTAACATCGACGGTCTCTAGAACCTTCCCTGTCTTCCCATCCTTAATGGTATAWATATCGCTCCATTGCCCCTCAACRCTGTAAATTGGCTCGTCCTTATTATCGTCATGGAAAATCGTAGCAGCGAAAGAATGTCGCTTCCCGCTGAGCCAGCCTTTRCAGAAATATTCGATCTTGGTCGTATAGCCAGATGAGCTTCGAATGTAGGAGGTTCCTGATAGTTCAGGTGCAAGGGAAGCCGTCATTAGCCCTTCAACGAATACTCTAGGCATCGTAATGAGATGGTCTTCGTTATATTTGTCGATGCGCATCATGCCATAGCCCTTGCGATCGATTTGAACTGTGCTCGAGAAGAAGACTTTGGGGGCTATGTGACCTTGTAACTGAAAGAAGTCAGAATTGGAATGTCTCAAARGGTATGGGACAATTTRACGYACCCGGACTCCGTGCTCRTTATTCCAAACATGAAAAGCCGTCGCAGGYGGATGATGGCTGTTCCTCCATCAATAYCTTTTCCTCCGCCCGCTGGGTAAACTCACCTAACTTGTTCACTGACCAACTCTGTCGTCCCCTCCTCATCAACCCACTTCCCCAGGAACAGCTCTCCCAGGAAAGGGTTCAGCGGCTTCATCTTCCTTTTCTTTCCATTTTCGTCTTTATTGCTATGCTGCTCTTTCAGCGTGCTTATGAACCATTTCAAGACGAGGAGTGCGCGCTCCTGTGCATCGTCCTCGTGGGCTGGCGCAACGAAGAGAGAGGGGTGCTCTGCCCAGTAGGCGCTGAATTCGGTGATTGACTGCGGGGAGAGGATGAAGGGAGGAGCGGCGAGAGAGGAAAGGTCGCCTTTGAARGTTGCGATTGACTGGRCSTTGTTAGCAGTGGCGAGGCTGTGGRAGGGAAATGGATGTACCTTGATAAAAGAGAAAAATGCGCTCTTTTGAGTAGCAGGGATTTTCTCGGTCTCGCAGTCGCTAGACTTTGAACTCGAGGCTCTTGCACTCATTGGAATACAAGGCCTAGTTATGCTTGTAGAGACAGTAGTAGTTGCAGCAATTGATCCAGAGGTTAGGTAGGAATGTRTAACACCAAAGTGGATGGAGAATGAGATGAAGTTCTCGAAGCGTGCGTAGACCAAAAGGAAGAATGTTTCTACTTATAACCAACAGGGAGAGGGCGTTTGAGAAAGTATCTGGTGGACCTGCATACGGCAGGTTGCGCCTACATTTTGGTGCAGCGCGGATGCTGTCTTGAGACGTCAACAGTTCCGAATTTGGCCTCCTAAACGGAGCTTACATCGCATCACGTGATCAGCTAGTCCAGTCTAGGACATCGCTCTTTTCGTCTAGTAAGAGTCTGGATGAAGGCGAAAAGCTTGTTACGAGTCTTCGAGGTTGTGAGGATTTGGATGAGCGGGCGCAGCCGTTGTCAACTTGTCCAGTTACTCTCACGATCCGCGCTATGCTCAAATGAGGTATTGCTCAAAAGCCTCATATGTACAAATAGGATGCATACGCCCGCGGCTACAGATTCCTGTTACGCATCAATGTCATCTTAGCCGAAATGATGCAATTCGTGCGACTCTTATGCAGCAACTTCCTAGAAATCACGGTTTAGACGGGAATGCTCGTTTGGTTGAATGAGGTTGAATTGAACGACAGCTGCGAGAAACAGCCAGCCCGGGTATCTTAAAATAATCCTCCACTCCCGCTCATAACGCCAATTGCAATCTACCTTATTCAGTTGCTTCCATAATCAGACTGCCATGTCGTCAAACATTGCATTGATATCCTCGCTCTTCCTCCTTCCACAGCTCTGACTCCGGCTTTTCTTAAGCTCCTTCTCCGTATCCATTAATCTCGTCTGCACCCAAGCCCTGTATCTCCTATCACTCTTGACACTTTCACAGTTCAAGAGCGTTGTCAGGGTCATCTTGATTTGCTGGTTCACATCCTTCAGTTTTGTCTCGTCCTCCTCGATTTCTTCCAAGATGCTCTCGTTAATGACTGTAGGGAGAGAGGATCTCCGCTTTAGCAWKGGAGGGCGTTGAGGTGGCGGAGGTGGTATGCTACCGCTGCGTTGATTGTAGCGGGCGTGGCGYTGTGGGGAGGAAGGGAGGTCGCCATCGTCTGAGCCGGATGAAGACGMAAATGACGATGCTGAAATCGGTTTCAATCGATCTGAACAGCCAGAAGGCGAGGTAGGTTCTGTTGTTGGCAGGGAGGCTGCAACTTGATCGAGATGCTTTTGGAGTGCATCGTGTTGAGAGTGAAGTAGGAGGTACTTCTGGAGAGCGAATGCCCGTTCAGGTGACTTTTTCGTSGGATCAATCATATTGGATTGATGCTGAAAATTACTCGAGGAAATGCAGTGACTRCTCGTGCTTGRAAATCTTCAGTGCTGTTTGAGAGTCCGGCTCTCGAGTATGCGTCCGTAGAATTCGCACAGGTCTCAGAGATCAATTAAAGTATGAGGGAARGAAGAGAAAGCGACAGAGATGTTATACGTCTATAGACGCGCACGTCTTCGTGACGTCGACCTTGAGATCTGCCTCATCACGAATCGGCGGAGCTTCACCTCCACTCCCTGGACGCGTTCCCTGCTTKCTGTTTCCCGGGTCTCACAAGCGAGGGATRTGATCCACAGCAAGGGTCTTGTGGGGCGTTGTCTCTCTCGCCTTGAATGTTGATTGGCGAAACCTGGCCGGAGCCTTGCTCCTGTGAGACCAGGGGATCAAGATGCAGAAAGCCAGCATGGGAAAGTGACGGGTGGCGGTGCGCGCAGGTGTGGCTGACCGCGAAAACCTGGAAATGTCAGAACACTGATCCACTGATGGGCCTCCACGCTCGCACACGGGCTTTCCGTCTCTTCTGCCTGTGTCAGCCAGGATTTCTGAAGATTAAAGTCACGGCTTCGGGGTGATCTGCGAGCGATCAGATGGTCGCCTTCATCTTGCATCATCCACGTGGTTGTCACGCGCGCCCTCAGCATCGCTCTTTTATCGAGCCATCGTAGGAGGCCAGCAGTGTTGGAGTTCCAGCATTCTATCCAACAAGAMTTCTAAGAGCTTCACTCTGAACACCACAAGRCGGCTATAGCTTCTACGAGTACCCTTCGCGCACRACTCCGGACACCCATCCGCGGTACACGAAAACATCCGCATTCAATTCGCGCAGTCTCGGTGTCTCACGTCGTCTGGRACATTCTAATCACTGCCACCTTTTCTTTCCACCACAAGCCCAGGAAGAATTCTAGTTGGCAACTCAGTGCTATTACAACCCTCTCCTTGGGTCAGCTGGTATCGACTTCTTGACTCTWGGAAAGCTGATATGCAGGTTGCCTGAGAATCATTTTTCAGGCTGCCTCCGAGGCTCTAAGGGTTCTTGGAACTTGTCATGGTGATTGTTATGATAGGTACGTATCCAGCGCTCGATGCCGGATCTCTAGACATTTCTATTGTTCCAGATGCTCTGGGACTATGAAACATATTCAGACCCCAGACATTGGGATACCTGTTGTRGAGAGCTACAGCGCAGACGGTAAGCTTTACACTCTTTCTCTGCGTCTAGAGGACGTTATCCTCATCGTCATGAACTTGCTTTCTATTGGAACATGGAGGGCGTGAAGAATGCTTTCCTGATGAGCAGCACTCGATCAAGTTTCAATCTATTACTTCTTCCGCTGCGGTTCCAATGCTCCCCAATCAGAGACACGCGCCGTGCTCGTCTACTCACCGGAAGGACCCATCAACACAGTCCCCATTGCCTGGGGCGGAGTGAAGGATGGGGATCTATCCGAATTCTATACCATCTTCTCCGCTATCGTATACCTTGTTTAGTCGCAGGCCCCAACACTATTCGCATCTGCGTGGAAGACATTCCAGATCTCCGTCCCATCAGGGCTGGTGAAGAACCTACTAATATCAGCATCATATCTCACGATACAAGAGTAGCACCTACCCATTACTGCCAGTCCCTTAGTTACCATTCGCACTACTCAACACCGGTCCCCTCTTGCTCCACGCCGCGCTCGTCGCCGGATTCGAGACCCCATTCCAGGTCAGCAGCCCCAAAGAATATGACGCACCCCAGCAATAACTCGCAGAGAACGTCAAGTATGTCTTTCCACCATAATACAACGCAGCAGGCGCCTCATTCACCGACCCACCGATTGTTTCCCACGAGCTGGAAGGCGTCCAGATAATACTAATCGTGCCAATAGATGCCGGTGTTGTTAGAGGCGCCGCACAGAGCGACTATAGAGAGCCACTGTTGAAGCACGAGAACGCGAGATAGTTGTCCCAGTCGTTGAAACGCAGCACCGTGGCGTCGATGGCCCATTCAGACGTTAGCGCGCCATAGTAGGTGAAAGTGTCCCAGGGTGTTGCTCCCCCTTTTCGATGTCAGTATAGCATACACTACCTGAGAATATGGCGRTCTTACCAACAAGCACGTTGATGCGTTGCCCACCCAAGTCGGTGCCAGTGCCAGCGGCGTAGTAAATATACCAGATGTTGTTTAGGTAATGCACTTCTGGCGACCACATATTGCAGCATCTGGATGCGGTAGAAGTGCTATATACGGTCTTCTTGGTACCTGTCTTCAAGCCATTGAGGGTAGTAGCGCGCGTTATTTCCACGTCGGTCCAGGATGTGGTTAGGAGGTTGTAATACCCGCCTGTGTAGACAATGAAGGGATCGCTTCCGTCTGGGCTGCGGAGAGGATTGGAATATGTTGCGGCATGACCAAAGGAACTGAGAGTGATGACAGGCAACAGCAAAGTAAGGAGGTGCGAAGACAACAWTTTGGAAAGAAGTTGCTAATGAAGTGCCTTGCATACCCAATAACGGAGTCTACCTRGACTTACGTCTCTTTATCGGCACATAGTTAAGAGGTGGATAACCCCACGTTTTCCAAGAACTCGTCCACATCATAGCTTCATGGACGAGGCCATATTCTCTCAGATTTTCCGGACTCACATCCCAAGAGGTCCCAAGAAGAGGAATTGTCTGCGAACTAAATGCTATTCGGGAGAACTCTCCCCCTGAGTCATGGTTACTAACTTCGCTCCAGCTTTCACCAACTCATTAAAAAGCAGCCTTTCTCTGCCGCCCTACAATCAACATACAGAAACAAGATAGATTATCTTTAAGCATTGCCCAGCAGTCCGGGTTCAGGTTGTTGAAATAAGGTTGACCCGAACCTTGACGCCACTCCATTCGTGGAAACGAGGCGCACGCACCCCGCCTCTTCCAGACGCAGCATCAAGGAAGATCCACAACCCGACCCATTGGTGGCCAAATATATCCGCGACCTACAACTTTGTTTCTAGAAGCGCTCCAATTGTTTTAGAGCTAGGCGCAGGACTGAAGTTCTGCCGGGACAATTTTGCGGCTTTGATCAGGGGTGTTTATGCGCAACACTCGACAGCTGGTTCTCAGATGATCAGGGACAGATGTGGGGAAGACCGGAGATGGGAACGTGGGCCACGCATCTCAAAACGGCCTCTTTTCTAACTGYAAGGATGCTTAGGAATCATCTCACGGGACTCTCTGGTCCCCATGGCGTCCATTATACGGAGCTTCCACGAATGAAATTAAGGTTCTGCTACCTATCTCGCCAATTTTCGACATGGCACTTCGCCGTATAAGAAGATGCCCTTCCATGGCAGCTTCCAGCAGGTTCAAAACACCACCTCCAAGATGCTCTCCCTTTTCAAATCAGTCGCGGTGGGCCTTTTGACAGCCGCCTCTTTGGTCCAAGGCTACGCTGACCCTGGAGCTTGCTCTGGAGCTTGCTGGGCTCACGATCCAGCGATCATTCAAAGAGCAAGCGATGGGAAGTACTACAAGTTCAATACCGGTGGCCTGATCGAAATAGCCACTGCGACCTCGCTGAGTGGTCCATGTATGCATATTTTCTGAGCTTTTGTTTCCTTGYTTGGAGAAATTCGGRAGTATSGGGAGCTCTGAACATCAGGATACCCCCGAATGCTCCAAATTATTCCCAGATCAAGTAATGCTGACTCGGATTTCTTGCAGGGACTCTTCAAGGCTATGTGATTTCTGGCGCGAGTAAACTTACCGTCTCCGGCAATGCCGGCACCGATTTATGGGTGAGCAACCCTACGGTTTCAGATGGTAACTGTTGCTGATYGAAATCTTTGTTTGAAGGCACCAGACGTCCACTTAGTCGGAAGCACGTACTACTTATACTATGCCGTCTCGACGTTCGGATCACAAACTAGCGCAATCGGTCTTGCAACGAGTACTACTCTAGATCCAGGGTCCTGGACTGATCATGGCGCGACTGGGATTTCTTCAACTTCCGCAAAGCCGTACAACGCGATCGACCCGAATCTGATTGCTGTCGGAAGCAATTACTACATGAACTTCGGGTCCTTCTGGGGCGATATCTACCAGGCTCCAATGAATTCAAACCCGACAACGGCCGCTTCGTCGTCATACCAGATCGAGTACGACTCATCTGGAARTCATCCAGATGAAGGAAGCTATATGTTCTACTACAGCGGATACTACTATCTTCTTTGGAGTAATGGAATTTGCTGTGGTTACGACACTTCAAAGCCTGCAGCGGGGGCGGAATACAAAATCAAGATGTGCCGATCGACCTCCGCGACTGGCGGATTCGTCGACAAGAACGGTGTCGCTTGCACCTCTAGTGGAGGGAGTATCCTGCTTGAAAGCCACGGAACTACCTATGGACCTGGTGGACAGTGAGTCACCCTCTTTGCTATGACATCGCAACAAACAGCTGAACCGTTCCACAGAGGAGTATTCACGGACTCAAGCAAAGGACTTGTGCTCTACTACCACTACGCGAACACAAATGTTGGCTTGGGAGATGGTAGCTATCTGTTTGGCTGGAACGCTCTCACTTGGTCGAACGGGTGGCCGGTTGTGTAAGGAAAACCTTTGTTTTGAAGATCTTAGGCAGGCCGCGAAACGGGCTTCTCTTCGCCTTACACTTGTACATAGGAGGACATGGTCTGTTGCATAGTTTTCTGCGCCACTTGGTGCATGTATATAAAGACTCTGAAATGATTCGCACTCCACAATCGCGTGAATGAGCAAGATCCCTGAACGCGTGGACCCGCGGTGTGTTATTGGGTTTTACAGGGAGACGGCTGGGGTTACGCTGCAGAGTGACGATTTTATTCAGGGCAGAGAGATAGCGGAGACCAATCACTGGCGTGTTTTTTTCAGGTTCGGCCCGCACCAATTTAGTGGGTACAACACAACCTCGTGATACAACCCTCCACCAGCCACCCAGCTTGTGACTTCACCTTCCAAGCAGATGAATGTGACTTCTTAAACACAATTGCCGCCACCGCCACCGGCAACGACACGAACGAAATCCCTCAGTCCACAGGTTTTTGGTTTCGCACGCGCCGCAGCTATGAATGAGGGACGCGACACAGAAAAGCACAGGTAGCACCAAGGCCCAAAAGATGGCGGAGGAGGAGGATCTCGACGCTTTGATAGGCCGCATTCCAGACCCAGGTGAACGTTCAAAACCAGACCTGAGATGCTGCTGTGGTCGCACCGACTGCTCATACCTGAAGCACAACAGCACCGCGCTAGACGATCTCGAAAAGGAAGTCCACACTGCTGCTCAGCTTGGCCAGGTAAGCGCACATTCCTCAGAGTTCCGGCGCCTTGTCTCGGGGGTGGGAAATTGGGATCGCGCTGGAATGTAACATGTATCTGTGCTTYGCCCTCCTCTTGAAGATTTGCACAAGTCATGGGAGATGATAGTCAAAGATGTCGAAGGGACTCACTTTTGCTTTACAGGCCCTACTTTTGAGACATGAGCAGTATATGCACGATGCCGAACGCGATCGCATGGAGATGAATCAAAAGATCGAGAAGTTAGAAAACGACAAGCGGGAACTGGAAGACAGGAATGCGCAGACGATTATCGAGAATCGCGGTCTGTTAGATCAGTTGGAGACACTCAATACCACGGTATTAGACTCGGAAACACACGTCAAGAGTTTGGAAAATACGCTGCAATCGACCAGGCAAGAGCTGAGGCGCCTCGAAGGGCTAGCATCTCGAACACACGACCTTGAAGTTCAGTTGGCGGCTCTGGAGCAGGAGCAAGATCAATTGCAAAAGACGGTCGCCAAGACAGAAGCCGAGGAGCGCTGTGCAATACAAAGATGGAGGAAAGCCGAGCGGGGATTGCGCGATTTACAAGATCAGCTGGAGAGGATAGAGCGCGAAGCAAGGGAGGAAAGAGAGCGACATGTTGAGGTTTTAGGTCGCATGGAGAGACAGCGGACGGTTGAAAGAGAGTTGGACACTGCAGCTGGAAGGCTTARGGCTGCAGCGGCTACAACAGGCGCCGGAAAGAACGGCAGCAATGTTGTGTCGCATTTCGTGAAGGACATCCTCCAGGACAATGCGAATTTGCAGATGGGTATCATGGAATTGAGGGAGATGCTCGAGGATTCGAACGATGAGGTGCAGACTTTGCGAGAGCAACTTCTATTGCATCAGCCGGTGGAGAAAGATGATGGAAGCGGACCTCCGACCTTGAGAGCCGAACTTGCTCCAAAAGAAGCGCCAGAGCCATCACCCGTGGTATCTCAGGCGCTTCACATTCATCACCATTACCACGCTCCAAAGAAAGAGGCACCTCGACCGAAAAAGAAGAGAACTTCACTCAACAGCTCGCTCTTTGCCCCGCCGCGAAACACCAACTTCTCAAGTCCGACCAGGAACCAGGACACTGCCGGCGCTATTCTCTCCCAGACTGCAGTTACTATTCCTGCTCCTAGTACGCCAAATCGGTGGTCCATCCAATCTGGTCAAATGTCCGACTTTGCTCCTTCGTCTGTTCCAAGTTCACCGCAGTCAATGTACAGGAATAGCACGCTATTTGATAGAGGCTTCGACATTGATTCGTCACGTCCTACCTCTCCTGGTTCAAGTGTCGATCCGATGTCGCCTCAGATTCAAGCATTCCGTCACCGCAAACGAGGATCAGAAGTATCAACTAGAAGCTTCCTGGCTACTTCAAACTTTCAACCCCATAATATCATCCACGAGGAAGATGACGATGTTCAAGAAATTGGAGACCTGGAAACGCCAAGCATGCCATCACTRGATGGGGACGACATCACTCCTTCAGACACGTCACGTGACTCTGAATATATYCAAGAAGCCAGTATACAAGAATGGGCCCCTACGCTCCGCCGCTCGAGTTCTCACGAATCGATTTTGTCAATATCCGGAATCGACATCCACACGCTCAAATCTCGACCCTCACAACTCACCATTACAGGCGGCCCCGCACTTCTCCGACCAAGATCAAGAATCGGTACACCAATGTCAAGCGTCTCAATAGACACAAACGTCACCGCACGCCCGACACTATCTCGCATTGGGCATGAAAGCACAGCTCATCTGCGCTCCAACATTCTCCAAAGTAATAACTCCGACGCGCGGTCCATCAATTCATCAAACTCTGGCGATAATCTTGGTACCTCACCTGGTCTAGGCGTCAAGCTCGGTGGTTGGGTCTTCGGACGCTGGGGCATGAGCCCGGCGAAGTCAACCGAAAATCTGAGTGCCCCTGCTCCTCGAAGCAGAAGCCAGAACAGAGTTGCCAGCACGCCTGTTGATCCATTGAAAGCTGCATTTGGGCGATCCCCTGGTATAAATCAGAAGGGCCCGATTCCAGGGTTTGTGAAGAAGGTGGACAGGGCGCCGAGCAGTGTGAAACCGGTTGCTGTTGATCATGAGGCGTTGAGGGAGGTGTTGGAGGATGGGACGTAAAAATGGAAGGCATAAGAGAGAAGGATCCACTCTTTATAGAGATATGGTTTTCATTTGTCGTCGGGTGTAGCATATGGGACATTTGGAGTTTGGATATATTTAGGCTGCGATACCCCCGGATGTAAGATTGATGGTTTCATTAGAAATAGGCACAATATAATCGGATTGGATTTGGATTCTCATTTATGCGGCAGCTTCTTGTTGACTTCTCAGGCATAAACATTGACTATTGATATTCATCTATCAAGGAGTCCTGCCTTGTTGGTTTGACAAGTTTTCTAATTCTCTATGGCGAGATGGGTTAATCTTTTCCGAACGTAGAGAAGAGCGCAGCTCTGAACTAATTGCCCAACTCTTTTCATTGTTATGTGCAATGACCCTTGCATTTTGCTCCAGGCGATGGCAACGCCTGCTCTAACTTTATGTATATTTTATGGCGAAATTTGCTCGTGTCCTCCCTCATCGTCATCTTCGTCGAATTCCTCGTCTTCATCAAATTCRTCATCTTCACCTTCATCAGCAGCAGTTTGCCACTTAAGAAGGTCGTCTTCTGTTTCACTTTCACTGTCCTCAGGGTTCCATGAATCGGGATCCCACTCCGRCGGCTCGGGATCAGGATGCACGAAGTCCGCCCAGGGCTCCCATCCCGGCGCTGCTTGATTAGCTGATTTCCAWCCTTGCTGTACGCGAGCTTTCAGAATAAGAAGGTCTGGTCGATGATCCGGGTTTTTGTACAAGCACTCAAAAACGATTTGCTTGAATGCTGAACTGTAGCCGGTGGTTTTCAATACTTCGCCATACGTCGTYCCTTTGGGTATCCAGCCTTCGATGTCGTTACCCGGGTTATACTCATTTGAGGCTCCTTTGTARCCTCCCATYCGAATTGGTTCAAGAATTGCAAGCGCTCCTATGAGAATTCCAAGCTCATAGATATTTGATTTCGTGGTGTAACCACGAGCAGTCCCTTCGGTGGCTCTATACCAGTTCTCAAATCCCAGGAGAAATCCGTTCCTAACTTCCTTTCAAATAAATTAGGCTCAAAGATTTATGTCCTCGCACAAACGACTCACCGGACATCCCCCTTGGCCGAACATCTTTTCGGCATATTCCTGGTCATCCCATCTCTCGCGGTTGATCTCATCTGACTCTCCGAAGTCACTTATCTGTTATTGTTAGGTCATGCTTATATATCTTGATTGGTTCAGATCACGCACTTTGGGGATAGGGGTGAATGGGTGTTGCATATCAGGATCGCCAAGCATAACTACACTTGTCAGTATGATAACAACAAGGTCTTAGAACCAGGGCAACTAACGATTCCCAGCATGGAGATCCCCATGATAAATCTCTGTCCAATTTCTCCGAGGCTTGACGTGTGCCTGCTTGGATAGCTCATTATATGTAGGCTCTGCTCCGTACGCTAGGACACAGAGACCATCAACGAGGCAATTGAGAAAGGTCCACAAGGTCTTCTCGGCAAATGGTTTCGCCCTATGAGATAAAAGAGTAAATTCGCGGCGTCATGYTATCGAAGTCAAGAGGCCAATACTTACAACCTGAGCCGCCTCTCAATGAGACCTGACAAATTACCGAGTGGGCAATACTCCATCAACAGCCTCTCGACCATAAGGCCACGCTCTAACGGARCCTTCTGCGGTTCGTGTACCAGTCTTACGATATGCACTGATTTGGCCCCACTGACGAGCCAATGCCACTTTGCCTCATTGTCCAAGTCGGCCAGGTGCTCATCCGGATAAAGACTTGTTTTCACTGCAACGTACTGTGGGCTCATATCAGCGGAGCCTACATACTTCCATAAGCCAACGATCCCGATGCCTCTGTCTCGAATTAGTAAAAGTACATTTCGGCTAGGCGGGCACAGAGCAAGTAGTAGCATGCGTGGAGATCCAGCACCAGGAAYATAGGCTTACCCCACCCCCGCAATTTTCACACCCTTCCATTGGGAACCCAGCTCAGGGACTTGGCCTTTCAAAAACTTTCTCTGCTGTCTATCCTGGGGAATCTTCGATCCTCGCGGGCTCAGTGGGCTTGG
>QYSG01014112.1:0-107491 GCA_003988875.1 Lachnum nothofagi
TACTTTATTTATTTTATGGAAACCCCTTAGGACCTTTTATTATTATTATAATTTATAAGCTTATATAGATTATAATAGCTGTAGTGGCTATAGTGGCTATAGTGGCTAAGTGGTGCAGTGGTGCTGTGGCGCTGTGGCGTTGTGGCGTTGTGGCGAAGTGGCTGAAGTGGCTGAAGTGGCACGTGCGGGCCAGAGCCGCTGCAGGCACGGGCCACTGCCCACCCCGGTCACCCCATCAAAATTTAGTCTATTACTTCAAAGAGCTGCACACACTCAATTTTAGAGCTATTATAAAAATAAAAACACCATTCGAATGCGCTAGTCTAGTGCTATAGGTTTATATTTTTAAAATAAAGTTTATGGGTTGTGGCTAGGGCTGGTGTGGCGGATTAGAATAGACGAATATGCACGAACAAAAAAAAGAGGATAGAATTAATTACTGGTTCGCTTAGCAATAAAAGTGGAACACTTTTTGACCATTCTCTCCCCATACAATTGACACTAAGTCTCCGCAATGCCCGCTGCGCTGGGCAATTATTAAATATATAGTATTTTTAATCTAGTAATATTTTTATTTTAATTTTATGGTTTATTATAATTTTATTATAATAATAAAGAATTAAATATTAAATAATATACTAATTAAAAAAATTATAAATATAGAATATATATTATATAATAATAAAGTTTTTTTTTTTTGGAAAATCCAAACTAAATATAAAAAAAACATAGGTTATTTTTATATTTAAAGCTATATTTCGTTTTATTATTATTAGGTATTGGTTTATAGAACTTTCTATAGTTTAATATATATCTTTAAATTATATTTCTATTAACTTAAAAAATAGACTAATATATTCCAATTTTAATAAATATAATTTTAAAGGAATTCAATAAATGAAAAAAAAAATTATTTATATTATTTATAAGTTTATTGGTAATTATTATAATTATTGTAGTAATAGGAAAAATTATAAATATAGAATTATTATAATAAAATTAAAAAAAAAATAAATAAAAAAATAGGAAAAATAAAGTTTAATATTTAATGCAAATATTCCAAATTTTAATAATTTTATATAAATATAATATAATAAATATAATAATAAAAATTAGTATTTATAATAAAAAATATAATTAAATAATATTTTAATTGATTTTATTAAATTATTTTTAATATTAGTTATATAATAATTTTTAAAAAGTCGGCAAAGTTTTCATAAAGTATATAAAATATTTTAATATTTTAAATTATTTTTTAATATATTTTTTATTTTATATAAAAATTATATAATATTACAAAATATAAATTAAAAAATTATTAAAATAATAAATTATAAAAATTTAAATGATTATTTTTATATTTTATTTATATTAATTGGATTTATTATTAATTTATATTTTTAGTAAAAAATAAAAGAATTATTATATTGTTTTTTGTAAAAAATATTTTAATTTATTATTTATTTTATATTATATATAAAAATCATATAAAACTTCCTAAAATCACTATATAATAATATATTAATTAAATTAATTAAAATTAAAATATATAATAGAATATACTTAATAAATAGCTGTAGTATTTAATATAGTATTTTATTTAATATTAACATGTGCCGTCACGCGGGGGTAACGGCAAGCCCAGCACAGGGATTTTATTATTATTTATTATTTATTTATTATTTAATTATTATTATTAATAAAAGACGCTCCGCTGGCCCTCCGGGGGCCACTGCGTGGGGCTTATAAAGGGTTTTTATAATAAATAATAAAAACTAAATTTTATATTTATTATTATAATAAATAAAAAAACCTTTTAAATTATTTTCTATTTTCTATTTTATATTTATTATATTTTTAATAATAATAATAATTAAATATTAAATATTGAACATTGAAAATTTTCTTTTTAAAGCTTTTTTATATTTATATTTATATTTAATAAAAATTATAGTTTTTAAATTAAATATAAATTTTTTATATAAAAATCAATAAACTTTAATTTAAATAAATATCAAGATTATTTTATTTATTTATTATTAATTCATATATATAATTCATATTATTAAAAAAAAATTATTAAACCTTTTTTAATTTTATTAATAATTAATTTTATATATATATTTAAATTAATAAAAAGAATTAATATTAAAAAAAAGTTTTATATAAAGACAAAAAATAATTTAATATTGATTTTTATTAACATTTTATTATATGTTACATATAAAAAATTATTAATTTATTATCTATTATTATTATAAAACAAACAAATAGAAATTTAATAAAAAATAAAAACTATTATAATATTAATTTTTTAAAGTTAATATATATAAATTATAATATAATTTTTATTATAAAATTAATGAAAGACTTTATTATTATTATTATTATTATTATTATTATTATTATTATTATTATATAAATTTTCTAAAAATATTTTATTGTATATTACAAAACAATTATTAATTAATTAATTATAATTCAAAATTTTATTAAAAATATAATATAATTTATATATATTAAATTTATTATTAAATACCAGGGGGAGACCCCCTGGGACCCCCCTTTATTTTCTTTATTTAATAATTTAATAATTCAATTATTATTATTATTTTATTATTATTATTATTTTATTATTATTATTATTTTATTATTATTATTATTTTATTATTATTATTATTTTATTATTATTATTTTATTATTATTATTATTTTATTATTATTATTATTATTATTATTGTTTTTATATTAATTTATTATAATATAATTAAATCAATATTTTTAAATAAGTAAATAAAATAATTTATAAAATTAATTGAAAACTTTATTATTAATATTATTATTATCTAAAGTTTCCAAAAATGTTTTATTACAAAAAGAAATATTTAAATTAATTAATTATATTTTAAATTTTTATTAAAAATATAATATTATATATATATATATATATATTAGATTTATTATTATTATAAATAGTTTTATATAAAATATTTTATTTTAATAATAATAATAATAGTTATTATTATATTTATTATTAAAAACTACAAAAAGGCCTTAAAACCTTTTACTTTATTTATTTATTTACTTTATTTATTTTATTTACTTTATTTATTTTATTTATTTTATTTACTTTATTTACTTTATATAAACCCTATAGAATCCTTTATTATTATTATTATTATTATAAATTATAAGTTTATAAGGATTATAATAGCTGTAGTAGCTATAGTGGCTATAGTGGTTAAGTGGTGCAGTGGTGCAGTGGCGTAGTGGCGTTGTGGCGTTGTGGCGTTGTGGCGTTGTGGCGCAGTGGCTGAAGTGGCACGTGCGGAGCAGAGCCGCAGGCACGTGCAGGCCAGAGCGTACAGGACAGGCTGCAGGCTGCAGGCACGTGGCTACTCCATTAAAAACTTCAAAGAGCCGCATTACACGCAGTTTTAAAGCTATTATAAAAGTAAAAACAGTATTCGAATACACTAGGCTAGCGTTATAACCCAGTATTTTTTTAATAAAGTTTATTGGCTATAACTAGGGCTAATATAGCGATTAGTTTAGCGAATATTTAGCGAAGGAGGCGCAAAAAGACAGAATTAATTATTGATTCACTTAGCTATAAAAGTAAAACATTTTTAGACGACCTTCTTCCTATATCATTGATATTAAGTCTCCGCAATGCCCGCTGCGCTGGGCAATAAATTAGCAAATAATTATTAAAGTTTAAATAAATTATATAATAGTAAAATTGGCATATAATAGATTCCGTTTATTTTTAAAGTTTTAATTACTAAATTATAGTATTTTAGCATTTGTAAATATTAAAAATCCAATATTATCTAATAAATCTATTAATTTTTATATATTTAAAACTTATATATTTAGAAAATTTTTATATTTTAAATTTAAATATAATATTATAATTATATTATAATTAATTTTAAAAATTAAAAATCTTTAAAAAAAAAATATATAATTTTGTAAGGTTCATTGAGCTAAGTACTATTGGTATATTCCATTATAAACAAATTAATCTCTAAAAACTTTAATTAAGGGGCAAAGCCCTTGAAAACATTGGATTCACTTTTAGCATAGTCACATATTACACATGATTATATATCCTTAATATAACCCCTTTTTCTAAGTCCTGGCCTTTTAAGACGCCTAGCCTTTTCGTATAGCCTTTGTATAGTCTTTGTATAGCCTTAGATTACTTTTACTAAGCTCTAAGTTCTAAGCTTTTTAGTATAAGTTATATAAGTTGCAATAAATCCAGAAAACTATATGGGAAAACTCTGGGAAGTATTTTCTTATATAAAGCTTTAGTTATTGTTTAATTATATTTTTCTATGCTTTTAGATTATTATTCTGAATCGATTCTGTAGTGCTTCCGAATCGCTATTGATATTTTGCTAAATTAGAAATATATACCCTAAACTTTATTATTTACTTTATGCAATTATACTTTGATTTGGCGGTTTTTAAGGAATAATTAATATAGTTTTTATGTATGCTTTTGTTTATCCGTTTTGGATTAATATTTAAATCGAATTGCAATTAAAATTAGGCATTAATTACATATGTTTTTTGTTTTGGCTTTTTATATGCTTTTTGTATGTTTTTCGTATGTTTTTCAGTTGCTTTTTGTTTTGGCTTTTTGTTTTAATTGTATATATACTGCTTTTTGTTTCGGTCTGGTTTAAAGCTATTTTGTTATTAGTTTGTTTTTGGCTTGATTGCATTTGCTTTAATAGTAAGCTTTTGCCTACGCCGTCTTTTATTCGAATCATTTCTTTTTCTGGGATCTGGCCCTCCAAATCTCCCTATATAAGGCTCCTAATAGTCAATGCATTAGTTATTTTTTAAGCTTCTTAAGCCTTTTAAGCCTCTTAAGCTTTTCAAGCCTTTTAGCTTTTTAAGCCTTTTAACACCGCTTAAATATAAGTATCTGCAAATAGCTATATAGGTGCTTTATGCTACTAGGCCAGTTTTGTTAAGCTTAATTTTAATTCAATGCCTTTGGGCCCGGTTCAATATTTAGTCGAAGTTAGCGTGCAAACAGTCCGTATAGGATAATATATACTATTTCAGTCAAATAGGCGTAATCCTGCTTTTCTATAGTATACGCTAATTGCATTTAGCTATACCAATAATATATATTATATATTTATAAGTTTTTTTGCGTTTTTCGACAGCCTGGCGATAGCCAGTAAAGCTACTTAAACTTTGGAAGCTTCAAAGTTTTATAGTTTTAATATACTTAAAAGCAGCGTTAGGCCTTTTTGACCGAAAAGCTATCCTCCGATATACTCTTTATATACATAGTAACTCTATAGATCTGCTTTAGTTAACTATTAAAATATATATAAAGTTTTGTTATTCCTCCTTTGATTTTTTTTTGTTTTTATTTTTTTTTATTTAATTATTATTTTTTTTTGTTTGGCTATTGTAGCTTTTTTACTTCTTGATTTCTTTATATAAGCCTTTTATAAAAAGGCTTATCGTCTGCCGTATGGCCTAAAAAATAGATTAAGGCTTCAAAACTTCGCCGTTGTTCTTTAAAAATTTTGCGCCATAGCGCCACCGAATTTCCTTTGACCTAATGCCTATATTTGCTCCGCTTTTGCTCTGCTTTTGCTTATATAGGCTTTCTATAAAAAGGCTTATTTATTATATAGCCTAAAAAACCTTCGAAAAAAATTAAAGCTTTAAGGCCTTACTATCGCTTTTTGCACTATAGCGCCACCGAACTTCCTTCGACCTAATGCCACTGAACTTCGCTTGATTTAATATATATTATATGCCTATTTTGCTTTTATAGGCTTTCCGTAAAAAGGCTTTTTCGCTTATTATATAGTTTAAAAACCTTCGAAAAGAATTAAGGCTTTAAGGCTTTGCCGTTGCTTTACTGAAAATTCTGCGCCATAGTGCCACTGAACTTCCTTCGACCCAGCTTCGATTCCAATGCCAATAGCAGCTTGCTCCCCTAAAGAATAGAAAAATTAATATATAAGATTTGTTGAGCTAAGTGTTATTGGCATATTCTATTATAAACAAATTAATTTCTAAAGATTTCAATTAAAAGGCAAAGTCCTTGAAAACACTGGATTTACCCTTAGCGTGGTTACGTGTTACACGTGACCATATATCCCTGACAAATTTTTAATATTAAAGTTTTAATAATTTCCTAATATTAATACTATATAAAATTACAATTTCTATTATGGAGGCTTAGCCCAAATAGGCCTAGCTTCTACGGCCATATATCAAATCTCTGCCGCCTAGCGACTTTCCTTTTTAATTATTAATTATTTTATTATAATTTTATTAAAATTAATGCTTTTTTATTAAATTTAATTAATATATTTTAAATATTTATTTTTTTTAAGTTTATAAAATATTTTAATAATATAATTATTTAAAATTTACTTTAGAAGTTTATGCGGCAAATTGCACTATTTTGCTTTAATAACAATTAATTTTCTATTAGTGTTATTTTTCAAAAAAACTTATTTACTAAATTAAAAAATATAAAAAATAATTTAATTATATTAAAAAATAATTAAATAATATTAAAAAATAGTTAAATAGCGCTAATAACTTTATTTTATATAATATATATAAAATTCTATATTTTTTTAAGTTTTTAATTAATTTATTATTTAGGAATTATAATAATATAACTTATATTATTAATAATTATATTAATAGCCCAAATATATTTTTAATGGCCTTTATTAATTTAAAAACTAGCAAAACTTTTAATAATTTTTTTTCTCGCTAATATTAAATAATATTAATAATATAAATAATAAGGTTTTTAATATTTGGCTAAAACATCTACAAATTCCTTTTGGTAGTTGTAGCACCAAAAAAAAAAACGTTTTTATTAATGGATCGAATTAAAAACTATAAAAAATATTTTAATAAATATTTAAATTTAGAAATTAAAATATTAAATTTAAGCAATAAAATTTAAATTAAATAAACAATAGAATTTAAATTAAACAAATAATAAAATCTAAAATTATAATATAAATAATTAATATTATTTTTATTAAAATTTATTAAATTATAATAATATATAATGAATAACTTAGGTTATTTAAGCTTTAGATTCAGAAAAAATAGATTAAAATATTATAGTATAAAAAAGGATGGATTAAAATATTTACGAATTAAAATAAGTGGATTGAGATATTTACCATATTTATATATATTAATTAAACAGATTATGTAACCATGCTTTAAACTTTAATATATAATAATATCATTAAAAGATTTTATAAATAAATCTATAAAATTAAATTTTAATTAAATTTTAAAATTTAAAATTTAATAAAATTTAAATTAATTATTAGTTTTTTTATATAATAAATAATAATATTAATTTTTAAAATATGAACTATTTATTATTCAAATACTAAAAAAATTCAAACTTTAAAATCCAAAAAAAGCTATTCCCAAGTCTTAGTAATAGTAGACAAAATTATTAAGCTTATTTTTAATTTTAAAATTAAAAATATTAATTCTAAAAAGGAAAAAATAAAGTTATTTAGAGAAAAGGTGCGGATCGAATTATTATTTATAAAACAATATAAATCGAGTTATTTAAATTTATAATAATGCGGATTAAGTTAATTACCGTATAATCTATATATTAAAAACATCGTTTATAAATTAATCTTAATCCTAATACTATATATATCTAAGTTATTATGCAACTCCGATCTTTTGTTTATATAAAAAACACAAATACGAGTTATATTTGTTTAATTATTTTTTAATGTAAATTGTCGTATAATTTATATTAAAAAAAAATAACAAAAATAATATACTAAACAATAGTAACAGTATTAGAGAAAACAAGGGTAAGAGAGGATTTGTGGAATAAAGTAGTATTAGCTAAGTTCTACGAATATATAAAATACGAAATAAACTAAGTCTACTAGTGCCTCAGGCAACAACAGGCTCTGGAGTCCCGTGACTCCTAGCGCTTCCCTGGTTCCCAAAACACACAATCCTAGGAACTCTTTTCTATTCTTATGCAGTGTAGTCCTGTTGCCTAAGGCATTAGTAGACTTAGTTTTTTTTGTATTTTATATATTCGTAGAACTTAGCAAATACCACCTTACTCCACAAATCTTCTTTTACCCTTGGTTCCTCTAATAGTCCTAGCCCTTAGCACGTGCCTTGTGTTGCCTGAGGCCGCTAGTTTACTCGGGATTTTAAAACCCTTCTACTCTTAGTTTAGACCAATCCAACTCCACTCTCTACGACCAATCCATACCTTGCTCACTTCTAACACTGAGACTTGTGTCATAACACCCGGGTCCCTGAGGAGCTGCCTGTAAAATTCTTCGACGACTACAAATGTCATTAAAACAAAAGATTGCAACTGCTTGTATCATTTAAGCATTCTTGAGGGTAATAGGCTCTCCTGATCACCTGCTTTCTTCAGCGGCTGATTTAGGTTTATTTATTGCTTCTCGAAATTTATTGAAATCACTACGTCTTTTTGAAGTCTTGTCGGTGGCCAGATGTAACCTGAGCAGAGCCCTGAGTCCTAAGCACGCTAATGAATCAGTTGGATTTTGCTTAGAAGTTCTTTTTTATTTTTTTTTTAATTAATTATAATTTCTATATTTTAGGAAAAGCTTTTTTTGATTTTTTGAATTTATTTTAATATTTAAATTATTATAATTATAAATGTATTAATTTAAAAAATTATATTTTAAAGTATTTATCATTAAAATATAATATTTATATATATTATAAAATAATATATATATTTTACTTTTATTTTAAGCCAAAATAATTAAAATTATATTATATTTAAATTAATTAATATATTATAATATAAAATCCTATTTAGGTTTCCTATATTTAACTATAGTTTCCTTGCTAAACTTACTCAAAAGCTTGATTTTACTCCCTGAAACCCTTAGTTAAACTATACGTGACCCGCTATCCAGCTTGATAATTTATTTTTATTTTATAGATAACGGTTTCGCTGAGTTAATACGTTCAAAAAATCGGCTATGTTCTCCTTCGGGTATAATCAGCGAATCAAGCAGAAGTTGCATTTGCATTTTTGCAGTCCTTTACCACTACGAGACGAGAAAGTCGACAGTTATCGCCAAGCTTTGAAGGGGATAACGGTTCGTAAAGTTTCTGTGGGAGGAAAGGCTCCGCGAGGTCAATCCGCCAGTGCCCCAAGCTCCTCGAGCTCCGGAGCTACCGAATAATGACTAAAGGGGATGGAAGCTAGTGATTTGAGGTCTTTGGGACGGAGTTTGGGAGGCGTGGCGTTCTTTGAATGGCTGGAATGGGGTTGGAGCAGATACAGGGTCCTCAATTTAGGGCTCAAATGGGTTCCAATCTAAATGTGGTGTTTCAAGAGCTTCAAATCTTGGTTTCCAGCCTTCAGATCCTGGTAACACCGCACAGTGCAGTATTCTACACCGCGAGTGGTTTCGTAGGGACACACTAGCCTTAACTGTAGTCTAGGCGCTTTAAGCCCAAAAGCCACAATCAAACTCAGAGTCTCTAATAGGTTCAGTCATGTGTCTCTCATCCGACCCACTTCCTTCGCTTAATGTTTCTTCTCACGGCTTTCGCTAGTCCGCCTTGGTGTAACACAGATATCTTTCTTAAGTAAGACCTATGACAGCATTAATTCTAAAGCATGTGTATACTTTTCTATCCCAAATTACGCCATGATCTAACAGGTCGGCCTCATCATCGTCTACTTAGCCATATAAATCTCAATCGCCTCTTCGGTGAGGTGCTTTGCGTCTTGCAAAATTCGGCGTCTTGAATTAGGGTTGCTATATATTAACTAAAAGACGTCAGCTGCCTGAGAAGCTGAATTATATATTCACAAATCACCTAAATAATACCTTGCTAGAAAATGGTAAGCTTGATGAGCTATAGATCTTTCAGTTTAGACCTCACCAAAGAGCAGCCTATCGAGGAACTGTATCCGGGAACAAGGAAAGCAGGGGAGGTGATTCCTGCAATTGAGTAAGTAGATCTTAAAGCTGCCGGCTCAAGCACTTGTGCTGAACCCAACTTAGTATAATTGCAGTGCACGGCTTGAATCCAATAAATCGAAGTGACCATGCGACTCATACATGGCAAGATCCGACCAGCGGTCATCTTTGGCTTCGGGATGCACTGCCTTGTGAGCAGCCTAATGCTCGCGTCCTCCTCTACTCGTACAACTCCAGCCCTGCATTTGGCGCCGACCAAGATCGCTTTTTGAATCAAGCGACTCTCTTGTTAGGACGCCTGCGAAACTGTAGGATTGATGTTAGCTATTAAAGACCAGCGTTTTGGGATCATTGATAATAACCTGTTCTTCAGGCACCTCAGCGGCCCTTGATTTGGATTGGCCACAGCCTCGGAGGCCTACTTATTAAGCAGGTGAATTCTGTGTTTCAAACTTTATCTTCGACCCTCTTTCGATTTAAGTTTTAATTTTGTAATAGGCGCTCGTGAATGCTCATCTAAATCCAAAATATACCGCGACTAAGGACGCAACGTGAGTAATCAAATGTCCTGTCTATGAAGACTCGGGTCCTAACACTTCTAGCTACGGCTTAATGTTCTTTGGCACACCACATGAAGGGCCCACGAATGATGCTAAAGTCAAGTTAGGCCGAATTTGTGTCGCCATTGCTCAATCCATGCCCGGGAATTCTTCTAATGATATCATGGATACACTAAAGAATGGATCGCTATTCTCGGACATGCTGCAGGAGCACTTTCGACATCAACTGGAGGGCTATCAAATTGTCTCCTTCTATGAAGGCATTAGAAAAGTCTGTTGTTGTTCATTTATGCCACGAAATTGCCTCTGACTTTCACAGCTTGTCCCAAGAACCTCAGTCATGATTGGCTTGCCTGGGTCTCGTGAAACTGTTCTCTCACTACACGCAAGACACAGCGACATGTGCCGTTTCAACCCTGATGTGAAGGCGGATCGAGACAACTATGATCTTGTGAAAAGCAATATGGCAGATTTGTTTGATGGTGCATTCCGCAGAAGTAAGCAAACAATATGTTCTACAGTAGCGCTTCCTAATATACCTTCTGGACCTTTAAATAAGATCTAGGTTAAAATTAGCTTCTTGAAAGATATAATGCGCTCTGGGAATTTATCATAACAAATCACCCTATCATTGGCTCTATTTTCTTTTCTCGTTGAAATTTATGTACGGTTTTGCTTGCTTATATTTTTTATCTTGTATCTGCTCATTTAACCTCTGTCTCTAACTATATCAAAAGAGGCCGAGGCCGACTGGCTTCAACGAATGTCCGATTCTTTCCAGCTATATCCCAGAGATGGGATCCACCAAAGAACGCCATTTCGACATGGCACGGCTGTAGAAAAACACAGCATTTGTCGGTCGTCCGAAACGACGGCTACTGCTTTAATCGAGGATGTTGAAAGGCGGCCTTATAATCTTACCTTCCCTGTAAACGGCAGTAGTGGATTCTTGTGTGAAACGAGACCCTCAGATAATGGTATGACTGCTAAAACTATTGCAAACAGTAGCATTAGTGGCAATCGTTTGACCCCTCGAAGTCTGGGCTGACTATACATTAATATATAGATAGATTCTCACCTGGATCAACACAAATGCTGGAAACAGCTAGCGTCGTTTGTGATGGCATAAAGGATTCTCCTGCTACAGTTTCAAGAGCGGGCAATATTGAATCTGGTCAATACTTTCTCAGCATCAAACGGCGCAAAATTATCCACGGTGTCGGCGGCGCCATGGAATTCGTTACTGCTAATGCTCTTCGAAGTGTCCGCGATGCTGTTATTGGGCAGTCTGCCAATCCTGATGCACGGTTTGCCGATGGTCGCCCAATTATCATACTTCCTAAGGCTATGCAATGGTTCTTGCAAGCGCTCGGTTTATCCTTTCTTCCCCTCTACTGCTCTATTTCAGCCTGCGTTACGGTCACCTTTGGTTCTGAAATTCACATAGCGATAACGTCAGGGAACGTGAAAAAAATTCGGAGATTACTTTGTACCTCCTCAGCTTCAATTCATGATGTTGATCCAGCCGGATTCAACCTCTTATATGTAAGTATTCCGACTCTTACTCTCCACCGGGTGTTTTCGACGCTGAGAACTGTATTAGTATGCTACTCATTACGTCTGGATGTCTTTGGGAAGAGAATACGCAATCGAAATCACCAGGGAGCTCCTGGAACTAGGTGTCGATGGAGATATACACGATCTCAGCGGCAAGTATGTAAATCGCAGTATTCTTTTCTCCATCACATATTCTTACTTACGCGTGGTATAGCAGGCCAATCGATATTCTCCTTGAACATGCACTTGTAGCTCATGCTAGGACTTCTCCAACTAGAGCTTTCTCGGCAATAAGCGCTATAGATATCGCCAGCCTCTTGTCAAATGCCACATCTGGCGAATTGTGGCTTGAATATCTGCAGGAAACGAAATGGACATTCCTTCACGACGTTCTTCTCCACGGTACAACAGCAATGGATCTTAGAGAGTATCTCTTGTCGCTATCCGCGACCGAGCTGCAAGTTCTCATTGATAAGCCTGATCGTCGTGGTCGAACTCCATTGGCGTTCGTGGTTGAACATTGCTGGACCGCGCCAGCGCTGATTCTTCTCGAATTTGGTGCAGATGTTAATCAGCGGCAGTATTCAATGAACGGCACTTCTATGCCTTTATTGCATCTTGCAATTGCTGGGGAAGGGCATATTCAAGACATAATTGAAATTATACAGCTTATGATAGCGCACGGCGCTGATGTGAACGGAATCGATGATGAAGGATGGACCCTACTTTATATTGCAGCATTTTGGCACCAGGTAGACACTATTAAGCTACTAGCCGATGTGCCTGGTTTGGACTGGCATGTAAGGACAACGGATAATAAGAATGCTTTGGACCTAGCAAGAGATGCAAACGACGTGCCAAATGATGATATCTTTCCTCATGTTGAGGCGTTTCTCGTTTTACATATGGCAGATAACTAAGCACGAGAAAGCTTATGTAGTCGCTAGCTTGCCCTAGCCCTTTCCCGGAGTGACAAGGGCCATCAAATTGAAATTCGTATTTTCATGCTCATATCTCCTCATGAATGTTCTGATATGTGCCAGCATACCTTGTCCCAACATGTCCTCATCTTCATCGACTAGTACACCTCGATCAATGGGTCCACTCCTATCGCCATCCAACTCATAAACATGGTTGTTTTCACTTGAGCAGACGAAGCATATGTAGTGATAATCCACTTCCTCTTCCGCATCCTCAGGTACCTCGGAGTCACCCTGAATTGCGACGTTACGGTGCGCATCCTCGAGGAATTCGGAGCTTTCAAGTAGAAGTGCACGTTCGCTTGCTGAAAGGGAAGGTGATTCTTTGATAAGCTTATGCAAGGAGCCCGATTCTGCAGGAATGTGGATTAGTACATGGACTCAGTATGTATGAAATACAGTATTTTGGGGCTCCAAAGCTTTGTCTTACCTACAGAGCTGCGAGCTGCTGAGCTACAAACAGCGTGTAAAAGGCCATAGAGTCCACAAGCGTTGTTGATAGTCTGTTTGAACCACAAAATGTCGCTGGGTAATGTATTGTGTGATGCGGTTTTCAATTGATGCTCTTCTACCCGCTTGTCGTCTTCATAAAGTTGGGTTGTTGGAAAAGTCAAAATCAAAGCTTTGACAGGCCTGCGGATGCAAGCAATGAGGTCGGGATCATCGATAGAAAACACGTCATCAAAACACACGGAAAGGCTGCCGCCCAGTCGGTGCATAAGTTGTGTGAATAACTCTGGATTAGATTCCAGCGGAATAAAGTGTTTGCTGTAGGTCGTTGTCGCGATGGCAGTAACTGCCATTTTGGGGATCGAGATGGGTGAGTGTGAGGTGGAGTAAGTTGCTGGCCAAACCAAGAGAAGACTAGCGAGAATGAGTCTTGGCAGGCCCGAAAATCTGCCGGGGATGCGACTTGCTGGTTTTGCCTTCGGTAATGAGTTTGCACTAATGAGTTTGCACTAATTAGTCCGACATCCCCGAGAAATATCAATAAATGCCGCGAATGAGATTAATCCGCAAAAGTACAATGGGGCTCTCTTCTAGATTAGAACGATGTATTTTTGAAGGGATCCTGTTTGGTCTCCCTAGCAGCCGACTCGATCCCCTGAATAGAGTCGTGTAAAGTTGACCACACCACATTCGCACGACAGAGCCGAATAGTAAGCGAGAGCAGGCATGTGACTAAGTAACCTGAGCAGAGAGTGAGGCGAGGGTGAGTAGCGCCTGAGCAGAGCGGCGATGTTGACTAACTATGTTTGACTCGGGATAGCAAAATTGTCGTCTGAGATTTCCCTCAAAGTCAAGCAGAATTGGCATCGACATTATCATTCCCGCGCTCAAAGCTTTTAGCTTATCCTTTTCCGTAATCGGAGACCCTCAAATTGCTCCAGGCTTCGGAACGTCAAAGATTTACGGGAAGATACTGAGAGTCAAAGAGGAAAGGATCCTCGCAGTGGCGTACGATGTTGTGAGGACACCATATCGCTTCGGCATGAGCCAGAAGAAATTTCTCGAGACCACGATTATCAATGCAGAAAGGGCGAGACCGAATGGCGGCGACTTGGCGTTTGGGGAAGACAGCGATGAGGAAGAGGAGATTGATGGTCTTGAGGATGAGAACGAGGAAGGAGAGTCGAAGAAGCTGAATAGTGGAGCGGCGGAATTCGAGCTTGAAGAAGTAGGAGAGGCTGTTGAGATAGATGAAGCCTTTGTGGCCTCCTTCAGACTAGAAGTGAAGTGAAAGCAGTGGAGTATTCAAGTACAACAAATAATTGCATCCAAAACTAACTTCCCAAACAATAAACACCTATTCTAATCGTACAAATTCCTATCCTACTCAGGAACAGGCTCATCCGCCGCATTTAGAATGATACATGTATACGCATACATCCCCACATAATGGATCAGCCCCAGCGTGCCCTCCTTGCCAAAGGCCTCAATACAAGCATTGAACATCTCCTGTGGCAATGGCCCCTTCTCATTCACCAAGTAGTGCGCCGCATCGTACGCCGCGCTCGCCGCATCACTCAGCCCCTCGGGTTTCTCCTCCTTGAGGATCACATCCACCTGCTCCTGCGTCACCCCCGCCTTCTTGACCGCGATCTTGCTATGCGCATAGATCTCGTACTTCGCATCGAACCTCGCTCCTACTGTAAGGATGGCTACTTCTCGAGCATCGGCAGGGAAGTGCGACTCGTATTGGCTGTAGGTAGCGAGCAGTTCCAGCAGCGCGGCGCCGGTCTTGCCAGACGCGATCATGGCGGGGAAGGGCCCGATGAGGCCCTCGTCATCGTTGCGGTAGGTGAAGACCTCACCGTTCTCGCCAAAGCCTTCTTCGACCTTCTCGTCGGCGAGCTCTGCTGTTGGTTTCGTCTCATCGGCCCAGGAATCGGGCATGTCGGCAGCCGGGCGCGGTGGGAAGCGAGACATGGTTGCTAGGTATGTAGCTCTTGAGGCAGATGTTGAGTAGCTGCGTATAGAGTTGTTTGGAGCTGGTGATACAAGTCAAGGTGCGAGGGAGGACCTGGTCTGTATATCTTGCAGAGCAGGCACACCCCCGTCCTCCAGGGGCAGTTTACCAGAGCTACGGAGCGGGCTGATCAGGACGTACCTTAATGACGTATACCCTCGGTGCTGGATTCTGATCTGATGCTGTTGACAATCTGCTAGCTAAATCCCCTAGCGGCCGGGAAAGCTCGTAGTTTACGCTAGAGAGCCCCTAGAACCGATCGATTAGCGTTCACTGAAACTGGTAAGCCTTACGATTCGCTGCGGAAGGCCGGATTATTTGTCCTCCCGTTCAGGGGCAGTGGGCTAACGTCTTGAGGCGTTTGTCTAGGTCGCTAGGTCTGTTATATCGAGGCTCTGTGCGCAAGACGGATTGCGCCGACCTTCATCGCGATCTAGCGGGCACCAATCACGAGGGAAACGGGATCGGAAAATCGCCGATTGGGATTTATTGACTATTGAATCAGACCTTTGAGTATCTTCCATCACCTGACAGATCTCGCTTCGAGCCCCTGAGCTGCGGCGACGTGCATGGAATTCAAGAGCTGAGGACCTCACGCCAGACAGAAAAAGCGGCATTAATTTGTATGTTCCAGGTAGAGTGACGCACTCAAAATGCCTTATATTGAGGGCCACTTTTTACGTCCATCGCGAAAAAACTAAAACGGGGTGCAATTTTGGGCTTATGGAATCAAAATCGACTTTGCATCTCCGGCTGACTATCAGCTACAAAACTGGAAACAAGTATAAAAAATGTATAAAAAACTTTCCTCCGAGTTAAATATCTCATAAATGCAGGGCTATAGAGAGGTGCCCGATTCGGAGTATCGCGTACCCGACTTTCCTAAATAAAATATCGAGAATCGCTATATCTCGTGCGAGAATGCTGTGGCTATGCAAAGAAGCGGGTATCAAGAGGCAAATGAAAGCTCATGTAAACAAGTTTATCGTCAACATGTCTGACCTTTCTATAAGATGCTCATTCATAGCGTGCTCGACCATGTGAAGTGACTGCCGTGATGGAATGAGTCAATGCTGGCGCTGTTAGACTTAAACCTCCAAGCTCCATTGATCTTTAGGGTTGAATATCCATCTGGTGATAACAAGACTGTGTCTAATTGTTTCATGCCTTATTTCATTAGACCGTTGGTCACAATACCTACCTACCCAATACCATCGTCCCTCAGACTCCCAACGCCTCCCTTCCAATGTATCATGACACTTAATCCTCCATCTTGACGTCCCCATTGCCTTCCCCATCACCCGGATTCTTACCCATATTCTTCAACAGATAGCTCCTCTTGAAATACTCGTTCGGATGCACAATCGTCTCTAGCTGCGCAGCGCCCCACGTCCCATCATCCTTGACCTTCTTAATCTCCTGCTTGTGCACATAATCAAACACCCTTTATCAACAGATTAGCAAAATTGCCTTGACTTACCCAGCAATGGGAATGATAACGTACCGATTACAAGCTAGATGAAACTTCTGCTTCTCCTTATCCTCCTTCACGCCCCTCAACACCTCATGGTCCTTGATCCCCACATTCTGTAGTAGCGTCGTCAAATTATCAATACTGAAATGTCGATACGGACATCCGTGCGCCTCTCCCGGCCCAGGAGGGTGCTCTGTGAGTATCTTCTGGCACGAGAACGGCGAATAACCATTCCCCCTGCGATTTGAGTCTCCTCCCACCTCGCCATATGCGTGTCGAACATTGTATCTGTATTCCTTGTTAAACGTATCGTCGGTGAATTTGTTAAATGAAGAACGCCAGAAGACGAGAGATTCTTCGAGGTTCAGCCCGATGCCTTTGAGGAAGAGCGTGTATTGTAGACGGCCGTAGTGCTTGAGATGTGCATCTCGACGGAGAGAGCGGTGGAGGTTCTGCATGCAGAGAGGGAAGGATGAGGAGAGAGTATCGATGTTGCGCGCAGAGATATCTGCGCCGGGGAGAGCAGTGTTCGAGCTCGAGTAGTTCGCGCCGGGAGTCGTAAAGTTCTGGGAAAGATGATTCAAAATGGGCGTAAGGCGATCGTCTTCGTCGAGGCGGGGTAGAGCTCGAGATGTCATCTGTAATTATTAGCACTTCCAAGTCCCCCCAAAGCCGTTACCAGGACGAACCTCCAAAGCTTTATCCAAACGCCCAGTAAACTCCGCAACAACCATCGACAATTGATCCCGTCCCGGGACATACGCTTTCCCCTGCTTCAAAAACACTCTTCGACTCTCCACCAACTCTGGCACCCTCTCCCAATCTACCTTAAAATAGCTCTCCTCCTCAATCCTCTTCGGGTAGCCACCGCCCGCCGCTCTCAACTCTTCCGCATACTCCCTCCTTTCATCATCGCTCACAGTCTCCCAGTTCAGATTCAGGCCCTCTACGAAGGCTTGCCGTTCCCGCAAGTCATCAGCCTGGAACCGCAACCGGAAGAGCATCGACTCGACGCGTGAGAACCGCCGCCGCAAATCCTCGGTCGACGCAAATGCAAGTCGTAGGATGAAGTGGCTGTAATGGTCCTTCTGCCTTTCGTTCTGCAGAGCGGTCGAGCCGGAGGTAGAGGAGGAGAGCGGGAGGTATTTATCGAGGAGGGGCTTCATGTGCGTTGCTGTCTCGGCGGGTGCCTTGTTTCTGAAGGAGCAGGCTTCGAGCTCCGCGAGAACTAGCATTGTTAGCAGATATATAGAGTAGTATGAAAGCTTACATACCTCGCAGCCGGTCAATAGCCCATTGTTCGAACTGTTCGAGCGTGATATCGGCGGTAGGAGGCGTGTCGTAGAAGTTCAGCCGGTGCTTGTACTCGACGTTCTGGTAGCCTGGCGTCGCGAATTGCTTCTTCCTATGGTCGTATCCCGCGCGTCTCTTCGGATCAATTCGTGAGAACTCTTGTCTTATCATTTTTGCGGTGGTTGTAATATAGAGAAAAGTATCATGGCGATCAGAAGGAGACGCGTTGCGAGGTACGCGACGCGCCAAAAGCACTTAAGCGAGAAATTATATAAATTGACAGGGGTAGGCCTAACAACATCTCAATTCTCCCCCTTTCCATGTTGGGGGCTGAATATTGAGACTTGCAACAAAATCTGGATCGATCTCTGTAAACCCTGGTCTGATCTGACTGCGGCTGGGATGATGCGGAAACCCCGGGCGAATGATGCTGTGGTGAGGCTAAGAGGCGTCGAAGAGCTGAAATTGAAGTTCACGTGGGTGTTTTCAATTCGGTATCCAACCGGGATCACAAGTGTCATCGTCGAGTAAGTATATAGACTTGAGGGTTCTGTAATTGGTGTCTCGAACTGGTGCAAAATAAGATCTGTTGAGACTACTGAGTGATTGTCACCTTACATAGCTGAAAGGATGAAAAGAAATATAGGAGACCTACTGCGATCTGGCAGTGGTCGTGAAATGTCGTACAGAAAGTGAGGGCAATGGCGGATGAATTCATTCCCAGGGCCCGGGAATAACTTTAACATCGATCTCAAATGTCACATCACATCACAATCAGATGAGACCCAGCAGATCGAGGTAATCAAACTCAGTTACGAGTACGTCTATGATCAAGATGCAAGTACGAATCATCACAACACAAAAAACATCACCACTTCACAGGCACAGCTTTTCCATTTCCAACCGGACTCTTAGGATCACCAACGCTGCCGCTCCCGCTCCCGCTACGACTTGCACTGCCAGAACTGCGCTTTTCACCATCATCTCCCCAATTCGCCGGGACCATATGCGGGATCGAAGGACCCGGAGCCGCTTCCTCGCTACTTTGGGTGAAGCCAGAGACGTTACTAAGCATACTACTGGATCTTCCCCGCGTTCTGAGGCTTTGAGGACCAGGCACGGGTCCGCTATAGCCGGTGAATCCCATTTCCGCATTGTGGTTCCAGCCAAAGCCAGGGTTGTTCTCCGGGACGACGGTCTGGTCCGCGTTAAAAGGGCTGGCGTTGGCATTGAGGTTCTGCATGCTGGCTGAGGGGCTTCCAGTCGGTCCTGTGGGATACATCTCGGCTTCCTGCAAGCTCTGGATGGCACCAACGACCATTTCGAGGGCCGCTGTGGCAGTCTCGACTTCAGCGTTGAGACTGTTCAGGCGGTCCATGAACATCATTTCAGCCTGAGCCCTGTTTGATATGTTGTCTTGGCGCGCCTTCTCTTTTCGTTCCGCTTCGTCCATACCCTTGGCGTTGGCTTCCGCGATACGGTCATGTTCGGCATTGAGCTTGAGAATCCTAGCTTGGCAACGTTCAACTTTTTGCTGAATGCCTGCGAGCTCGCTCTTCAAGGAGGACACATCGCGGTCGACGGATTGCTTTTCTTCTTGGATCTCGGCACGGAACTTCTTGTGGGCCTCTCGCTGGGACTGGAAGGCGGATTTAGCTGAAGCGTACAGGGACACGTCGTCGGTAGGGATATCTTCGAGGGCTTGGATTGCTTCTTCAAGATTAACGAGAGCATCCTCAGCTTGCTTCATGTGCAGGTTGCTTTGCTGGATTTTCTGCTTAAGGCGATCGTCATTACTACCAGAATTGTCGAGATTCTGAGTCAGCCTTTCAATCTCCTTGCGAATAGTGTTTAACTTTGCTCGTTGGTCTTTGCGTTCACGCTTATGTCGGTTACGTTCCTCGGTGAGCTTGGTTTCCGAAGAAGCAATCGAGGTTCTAAGGGTAACAGTCGGTGAGCCTGGTCGACCACTGATTCGTGTGCTCTGTGAAAGTCCTGTTGCTGCATCCGCGCTCGGAGGTTGCTTAGTTCGGACATTTGTGGTGAAAATAACAGAGCCATCGACTGTACTGACGAACTCGAATTCGTAGTCAGACGCTGCTGCAAGTCCGAAAACCTCCGCACTCCATCTCGTATCCTGGCCTGCCGGCTGGTCTGGATCTGTCGAAGATGCTGTTCTCGTGAGGTGCCAAATTGACTGATTCACTCGAACGAAGAATGGCTTCGACCTATCCACCCCAGTAGAATTCAAATTTCTATCCTCGTATTCGTCCGGAGTGTGGGTGGGAAAATAGCTTGTGCTGAAGCACACCTCGCCAGGGCCAACATAAGTTGTCCATATTCGATCGGCTTCGGCGTTGAAAGGTGCGTTTCCAAGATTATTGATGTCTGTTGCATTTGTACCGGCAGACTCGGCTGCTGTGTGTGATGTTTCGTACTCCTTCACCATAACAATCTTCGTACTGGCTAAAGCTGCCCATAAAGGCTGTCGTATGCGGACTGCAGCACTTTGTTTCCTCTTCTTTTTGGAATTTATGACTGTACTGCTGACAGGCAAGGAAGTGGAAGAGTCGTTGTCGGGGTTGTGTGCATGTGAGGCCGAGGGATCGTTGCTCCCATCTGCCAATGCTTTGCCAGCCTCTGGATCGCCTATCGATGCTGAGTTTGATTGCCTTTCTCTCCTAACATACCAGTCTCTAACATATCGTACAAGACCTTGGGCTAAAATATGTAACGCAAGAATACTTCGAATCCAACCATGCGCTCCCTTCCTACTCCTAGTCTGGGCAACGCGTTCCATGGGATCGTCAGGGTCTGGGGAACCCAGTATCCCAGTCGAGGAGGAAAGGAAATTTCGAAGGCCAGACTGTTTGATACTACCGTTTCGAACAAGATGAGAGATCCCAATGATAACGAAGCAGACCAACACATTGTTCATGCCTGCTTCCTTACCACTAGTTCCACCACCAAGAGTCAGGGCAATGACTGTCTGGGCCAAATCCAACGCGATATCCTGAAGGGAGCCCCACAAAAACAACCACACAAGTACTACTATCAGATCGACAACTACAATAGTAGCCACTGATGGTGTACCCATTGTACCCTCAAAAATATCTGTTAGGCTCAAGCCAGAAGACGTACTTGTCGAAGGGGGAACGAAAGTCAAGGTGGCGAATAGTAGGTGGACGAGTGAGAGAAACGTCGGGGGAAGTTGGAGAAGGACGATGAGAAGGGCAATAGTGTCGAACAGAGGGCAGGACTTCAACACAGTAAGCGCAAGATTGAGAGGTCCCAGGTTGCGATGTACATCGGGGTTCTTGGCGGCGTTAACATCGATTCGGCGGTGGTTCTCTGAGATGGCAGGCGTGTTGTGGGCGTAGTCGGACGAGGAGGATTCGGAGTAAGAGATGGAAGCTCTCCGCACAGCTTCGGAAGACATGCTGTCAGCGGAGTCGGCAAGATACGACGGTCGTGCATGTCCGTTCGTATGGGGAGGGGTCGCAGGCAGAGGAGGAGTTGACGGATGGTTCTCGTGTTGTTTCGTATGCCCGTTGAGATGACCATTGCTCTTCTGCTTCTGCACCCTTTTGCCCGGTCCTACAAGTCCATTCTCGTGCCTGGTATCCCGCTGGTTGGCAGCACCCTGCTGTCGCTTTGCTGCAGGCTGCCCACGAGGCATGCGCCTGAGTTATGCTGACCCAGAGCGACGGTCCGAGTCAGCGAGATAGAAGCTCGTGGGCCGCAGCCTGGCCGGTCGAGGAGTCTGTTTCGTACACAATCTAATGTGCAATATGGAGGCGTCGACCCGAATTAACATGTGTATCGGGTCTATATGGCCTCATCCGAGGGACTGGTGGTGGCGTCGTGGGGTTCGTGACGCTCGGAATTGTTTGTGAAAGCTGAAGTTTGGAGTTTTGCGTGTCTTGGTCAACGGGTCCGGTGGACTACGGCGGGTTGTTGACTAACAGTCAAATCCGGCGGTAGACCTTTCCCGTTTTGCGCCTGTGGATACTCAGGAACAGGGAAGAACACCGCACTTACTCCAAGCTAAAAGAACCGCACACGATCGGGTTCTTGCAGAGCAATAGCAATTGTAAGAACCAAATGCCAATGATCGAATGAAATCAGCTTGTTGCTGATGTCTCGCTCTTGTTTGAATTTCGCCCCCTCGAAGACTACTGCTCTGCTAGTATCGCTCCGTCTTCATAAGTGCAGTGCAGCAGTCCCACAAAAGCCACCCGCATTTCACAAGTCGCTGGCCTATCTGCAAGTGAGATGGAGCCCTTCGATGCAACACAACCCGCGGTGAAGGCACAGCACATCACCCATTTATGCCAGTAAAATCCTCCGAGCGCAGGGGAACGGGTGCAATATATTTCATGCAACCCACGATTACTCACATACTGTATAAATTACAGCCCCCGATCACACCTTGAGGGGAACATCAAGTTCCTCGGATTACTTCCCGCATTACGCTGTAGTGTAGGACTACGAACGCCTCTATCTCTCCGTTGCTCCTCGGTACACACCATTCGACCACAAAACGAAGCGGCCCCCAGCCTTTGACATCGTTGACTTACGCAAGTCTGATGGACTCGCATGTCCTGGCCAGTCAACTCTCGACAAATGCATCGACCTTAGCGCAAGTCAGGCCACGTAAAATCCTTCAAGAGAAATCTAGGATGAACGCAGCGCGCAGAGCCTCGTGATCACGATGCTTTATCGAGGCTCAATCAGGTAAGAATAAAGTTGCAGAAACGTCGATCATCACTCCGAAGCTATCCCAGTTAAGCATTTGACTTGCGCACAAAAATGGAAATCTGCATATCTTGCGAGTCCAAGCACACCAGGCGCATTTTTGCGGAGAGGCCCTTGTCGTCCGCCGTGCATTTCGGCCGGCACTTGCAAAGCTCTTTGAATTTGACTCCCGACCTCAGGTGTGTGTGGGCAGCAACATCACTGGATGATGCTGCCCTATCTTGCCCTCTCTATCGGCTGCACTTGTCGCTCCTGATGACATGACGCCTGATTTTTCGTGATAGTCCTCCACGTTATCCCGATAGCGGTGATAGCATCAAAGCCTACTGGTATTCCACCAGTTGCCCGCACAAATGGCATGGCCACTAAACGCAGAGGCTGCATATGTAAAAACCCCACCCAAGCCACTCTGTTGTTGATAAGAATTCAAAAGGTATAAGATTTTCCTTCCTGGTGCTCTAGCCCTACTGCACCTCACCGCATGGCGACAGATTTTGCGGCTTGAAAGCGGTGACAGGCCATATAAAAGTCGAAATATGGGTAAGGTTGTGGAGTCCTTGATTGCTGGCGCCTGTGGGGTTGCAGCTACAGTAGGGGACACCCAAAAGCGCCCCCTCCAAAGGCACCTCTTCCACCACAACAACCACAAAATAATAAAACTTAATACTTTTAATTTAAAATATACAGATTAATTAATTTATAAAAAAGATTTTAATTTCAAAAAATTCGGTTCAATAGTTATGAAATTATTATTTACTAAAAAAAATTTGGGTTAAAAATTTTCGCGTATTACTAATTATACCCCTTTAATACTAGCGGGATTTATAAATATACCTTTGTATAGTATAGGCCTAATATATAATTTTATAATACCACTCCCCTTTTTTCGAATATAAGAATAATTAATTTATATATTATTATTTTTATTCTTTTTCCACCACTATTTCTTCTTATTTGCGAATTAAAATAAACCTTCGTTCAACTTCTAGAAAATGTTCCTGCACCCTAATAACTATTAATAAAATTAAAAATACAGCCGAAAACGACCTAAATTTTTTTCTTAAGTATACCGCTAATACTATTACTTTAAACAACCTAAACCTTTATATTCTCAACTAGAACTTTGGCAAACCTATTATAAAGGAAAATAATAAGGATTCTAACCTAGAAAAAAACCCAAATAATGCCATTGACGGCTTTTGGGCTACTTATTTAAATAATTACTATCCTAGCCCAAAAGAACCTTTTATAATATTAATATTTTTAATTAAAAGCCTATATATTCCTAAATTCCTTTTTAGCAAATTAAAGCCTTTTTAAACCCAGCAAAATCATTTCCAAAAGCGAAAACTACTACTATCAAAACTCAAACCCTCTAAAAATCCTTCGCCAGCAATACCTTTGAAAAATAGCTTTTTTTTATTTATATAGGGTATTACTTTTCCTAAAGAATCTATAGAGGAAAAAAAAGACATTATAAAACCTACAAATATATATAATTTTATCAAGAAAAAAAAAAAAAAAAAAAACTTAAATCTCTTTTTTAATAATACCATTAACTTAAATAAAGCTATTCCTAATTTTTTAATTCTACGGTAGGTAATTAAAAAAATTAAATGGATTTTATATAGTAAAAAAAAGAATCCATTAAGCAAATTAATTAATAAAAAGTTTTATTTCTTTTTTTATTATGCCTAGCTTATGGCGAAAAAGGTGCTTTATAAATATCGACTTATAAAAACCTCCTAGTTTATAGTAAAGATTATATATAAAAAAAATAATAGAAAGTATTTTACAAAACAAATTTGAGTTTTATATAATTATTATAAATAGTATAAGTAATTTCTACTTGATATTCGGAAAAATAAAAAAAATGGCAATTTTTTTTTTAATAACAAAAAAGTTTTTTTGGCTTATAAAGTTTATTTTCTTAAGTAAAAAGCAAAAACTATTATTATATTGAAAACTTAAGAGTATTTTAATATCGATTTTTTTCCCTAATTACTTAATGATTTTAACAAGTTGATTTTTCTACAAACAATTTAACAATAGCTTTACCAATTAAGCTTCTTTTACAAGCTTTAAAAGAAGGGAATATATATCAATGGTTATAAACAAGATGATATAATTGAGTATAAAAATAGAGTCTTTTTTTTTTTAATGAAAAAAATCGACCAATTAATAATATATTATAAAAAGATTAATAGCAAATAAATCAAAAACCCTTCTAATTTATAACCTAGCGAAAAAAAACATATATTATATTATTATGACAAAAATGTCTTTCATTAAAGCAACTTTAAAAAAAGCATGTAGCTGGAAATACAATAGTAAAATATATCAGCTAAAAATGGGAAAAGAAGATTAATTTACGTTTTGGATTTTATTAGTATAAAGGATTAATTAGCTATTATAAACTTTAATAGCAAGCCTACAAAAGATACTAGGAAGATTATATATCCAAAAAAAGTAGAAAATTTATGGTAGGATATAAAACAATTGGTAATATAGTTAAATAAAGCTATCGAAATTTTTGAGTTTCTTTACCCCAATTGTATTGGTGTTTTCGTTTTTGATCAATTTTTAGTGTATAATTCCCATAACAAAGAAGCCTTTAACGCCTTTTCTATAAACCTTAGCGATAATAAAAAACAACTACTTTAAAATAATATTTATTTCCTTTCTGAATTAAACCTTTAAGTTTTTGGAACTATTAATTATGCAATTATAGGTTAAGTATAACACTTATAAAAATAGGCTTGAGACAAAAATAGCAGGTTTTATTAAAAGTAAAAAGGCCTTAAATTTGTATTTTTAGAACAAGGCTGTTAGCTAATTGGGAAGCTACTAAGAGCGAAGTGTAGCCCTTGATGCCCCGATTCTATCGACGATCCTTCTTTTACGATTAATAATCCTTATTATTATGCTTGAATTCTACAAAATTATAAAAATTTTAGGGAATAAAAGTCTATAATATAAAAAAAAATCGAAAAAGCAAGGCATAAGTGTATATTCCTACCCAAATTCTATTGCGAATTAAACCTTATTAAAATATACTAGGGCTATTGTAAACGCAAATATTGAAAGGTTATCAAATTTTTGTTTAAGTATACTCAAAAAATGGTGTCAAAAACCTTAAACTTATACTTTATTAATATTTAAAGATGGTTCTACAATAAAACTCTAAGATTTATGAATTGTTATAAGAACGGTTTTATAATTATATAAATAGCCTAGGCCATATGTAAGCAAAAAGGCTATAAATTTATTAATAATATTATTATAGAAAAATTAGATAAACTGGAAATTAAATAATTTTGCTTAAATATGTTTAAATGTACTTTTTTCTATTAAAACATTACATTTTCAATTTCCATTAATTTTATTAATAATTTAAATATTGGAATATGTTTTTTAGCCTTTTCTAAAGATTTTTTACTGTAATGATCAAGGAATTTGCATTATAATTAACATTTAATAAATTTTTATCCTTTATAGTTTTCATTTTTGACATTAAAGTGATTGCCAAAAATTATATTTCATTAAGTATTAAAGTAGTAATTTTAACTCAAAAAAATAAAGAAGCTTCCGCAACTTTATAATTCCGCTTTGGTAATATTAAACTCTAAACTTTATATTTTTTTTTATATAAGTTATTAGATTTTATTATTATTTTTACTATTTTAATAATCTTAAAATCAATTAAATAGCATTATAAAAATTATCTAGGGTTTTTGCAAAGTTTAAAATATATTTGCCAGCCAGTATTTAACTCTTTTTCGCCGTTGATTTTTTATAGCGAACCTTTACGGCAATCTTTTTTAAAATAACTTAATTTTCTCTTTTGATCGCTTTTATCGCCTTAAACGAATATTCCTTGCCTTGCCTAGGGCTACGAATAATAATAGGAAAATTATTTTGGTGGATGGCTTATAAAAACTGTCCGTGTTTATTAGGTGGTTTATAAGCAACAATTAGAATAAAGTTAATTGTTTTTTAAAAAAAAGAAATAAGGTTTTTTATTATATTAGACAATCTATGCAAATTAAAAAAAAAAAAAATTATAAATAAAGGGTTTACAATAGCGTTAAAACGCTCTAGTATCGACCAGATACCAAAAAAAAGTATAATAAAGCAAAATTACCTGATTTATTAAAATTTAATTATATAATAAAAAAGTTTAATATTTGGAAAAATAAATAGCATTAACCAAAAAACTTTGTATAGCTAACTAGCCAGTTTCATCGTTATATTAATATCCCTAGCTAATATCCTCCTTAAATGGCACTTTTTTGAATAGTATTTCTTTGATTTTATTTCCGTTTGCGGTTATTTAAATATTTTATAATATAACACCTATATGAAATTTTGGTAGAATTTCCTTAATATTTAAAACTATTGTATTAATTTAAAAAATATTTGGATATTTTTATTTGCTATTATTATTTAAAGCTTTTTTTTTCTTTTTATTTTCCGACGTAGTATTCCCATTATACTATTTTATTAAGTTTTTAAAAAGGTTTTTAAATTTATTTATTCTTTAATTTTTATTTTTAAAAAGCAGAAAATAAATAAAAATAAACTTATTAGCTAATAAAAAATCTTAAATTTTATGTTAATCCTCTGTTTTTTTGAGCTATCCATGAAAAATAGGCTCATCTTCCTTGCCTAAATAAAAAACTATTCCAGGCTTTATTACCCTTGGTTTTTCGGTTTTTATTATTATTAAACTATAGTGGTGGTTGTGCGTAGGAAATCTTTAGCATTCAGAAAAAAATGAAGAATAGCTATGGTCTATATAAATTATTAGCTTTTAAACGTTTTGCAAATAGGAAAATTTATAAATAATAAAACAATTACTTTAATAAAATATATTTTTAATTTATAAAGTATTTAAATAAGGTAGATAAATGCTAAAGAGATGGAAGTTAGGAATGGCTTTATTGATTTTGGGCAGAACTAGTCATATAACAGCATTCGGACATACTAAATATGGTTAATAAATCAAAAATATTTTTGCACCAATTTACTTTTTTTAAATTTAATTTTTGGCCAAAAATAATTTTTTAATTATACTAGTATAAAAAAATCTATTTAATCTATCTTATTTAAAAGTTTTAAAATAATAGGTTTATAATTTAAATTATTTTTTTACCATTTTTTATTATTGTTTTATTATTTGTAGAAAAAGGTGAGTGTTTTCAGGGGGCGCTTTTGGGTGTCCCCTACTGTAGATCTGAACTCTGATTTGACGTCTGCGTGAAGTCCTTGTTGATGCATGAGTTCGCAATAAGCTTTCCCAAGGGATCCTCCTCGCGCAAAAGTGGGCGTTGAGTCTACTCACGTGGCCGGAAATCTTGTCTTAGGATATATTAAATTTTAGCGTTGATATTCAAGACTTTTTCCCTGCTTGGCATGATACACCGTTATCCAATAGCAATGGCGGAAACTAGAAAATTTTTACTGATTTTTGCCTTGTAAGAAAAGTCTTCTGTGGAGCTCTTACCCAATAGTGTCAATAGCTCGGCAAAACCAAGGACCTTCTCTGCTCAAAAGTCTTTCTTATATACCAAGACAGGCATTTGCAGGAACAAATCATCCGGCCAATTGGCCCAATGGCAAGGCGCTTGACTACGAATCAAGAGATTGCAGGTTGTAAGTACTCCCTTTCCATAACGCCAACCACTTCGCTAATTGTAAAAGCGATCCCTGCATTGGTCAATACAAAGAATTTTTTGGTTTGTTTTGGAGGAGAAATCCAACTTCAGCAACTTTGTTTTTCTGTTGTCTTCAGCTTCTTTTTACTTTTGCTCTTTTTTGGGGGCTTCTTTATACACTTCAAAAATTCATTCGCGCGATGTTTTTGCAAATTCGGTCGAATCTGCTGTGCTACACGTGACATGGACTTTAAGTGGCTGCCCCTTTGAATTCCTAACAGCAAGTCCTACCCACCGACTATTGGTAGCAGCTCTTTTGGCTTCCAGACTGCAATATGACAGTTGAGGCATGAAGCTCAAGTATTCAATCCATCCACTTCAACTGATCGAGCTGCAGCGCCAAGTATGTCATGCATTTGCAGGAGAGCGATGCTCGAAAATCAGAGATCCAGGGGAGAAAGAACTCTAAGAGGAAAGATAAAGTCTTGCAAGAAGAACAATAGTAGTCATTTCATGCCCGCCATCAGACCCTCACCCAGATCATTGTCCTCTCTCAAGTGTGTGCGGGCAAGGGTTCCACCCCTGACCGCATTTGCGGACAGGGTTAATTGCTTTCTCGCGAATCAACTCTCACAGCTCGCTCCTTTTTCAATGATATAAGTGCTGGTACTACCAAATCTGTCCATGATCCCGAGGGCTTTGATACTTAGAGCATGCTATTGGGGTGCTCGCAATATCACATATGATTAGTGATCGATTTTGAGCCCGTTTGGAGAAACATCTGCAGTCATGTACTCACAATCTTCTATTCGAAACAGCAATAGTGACGAGTAAGAAGGCTTGGCGCAAGCGTCAAGGACTATTACTTCTAGGGGAGGACCATCCAGATCCAAGTATTTAATAATCCAATTCCCTCAGCAAAAGATTCCATCAGCATTCTTTCAGGTTTCAAATATTGCACAGCTTCGCCAAAAGCCCAATCTATAATTTTTGCCCTTCTGCCCCATCCAGCTCAAACAATGCCACAAACCATCCGTCTCGGCGCCGTCCAAGCCGAACCGGTTTGGCTCGACCTCCAAGGCACTGTCTCCAAGACCATCAAAATCATCGAAGACGCCGGCCAAAAAGGCATCAACGTCCTTGGTTTCCCAGAGGTCTGGATCCCAGGCTACCCATGGTAGGTCCCCTCAACTCCCCGTCCCTTCTCTCTGACAAGCCTCTAAGGAATATCTGGACTCAAAGCGTTGGGCAAAACAAGCACATGCAACATAAATACATGGCGAACTCGCTCTCCCTCAACTCGCCTGAGATGGAGGCTATCAAAGCAGCTGTCAAAACCGCGGGCATCTTCGTTGTGCTGGGGTACAGTGAACGTGATGGCGGGTCGTTGTACATGGCCCAGTCTTATATCTCGCCTGAAGGTGTGATCGTCAATCATCGCCGCAAAATCAAACCCACGCATGTCGAGCGCACAATTTGGGGAGACGGTCAAGCTTCGTCTCTGAAAAGCGTTGTTGATACCCCTTTCGGGAAGATCGGAGCATTGTGCTGCTTTGAACATTATCAGCCGCTACTGAGGTATTATCAATACTTTCAGGGAGAACAGATACATATTGCTGCTTGGCCTCCGTTCTTCGAGGTACTGAAGGGAAGTGAGCAGCTGTACCAGGGGAGCCCTACGGCAAGTAAGCTCGCCAGCCGGTTCATGGCTATTGAGGGGCAGACATTCGTCATCCTGAGCACACAGGTCGTCAAGGAGGAGAATCTGGAATCGATGAACCTGATCAAAGCCGGGGTTACGGAGAAGGTGGGCATGAATAAGCTCTTGGCTTCATGATACTAACGCCACATTTCATAGGCTGCGGGAGGGTTCGCTATGATATATGCCCCTAACGGTAAAGAGCTAGTTGATCCATTGGGAGCTGATGAGGAAGGCATTCTGCAAGCCGATGTTTTGTTGTCGGACATTGATTACTCGAAGGCTCTACTTGATCCGGTGGGTCAATATTCGAGGCCGGATATGCTGACCCTACTGGTCAACACGACGGAGGGCAAGCATGTTATTGAGAAGTAGGTATTGCCTGAGTATTCATAATTTTGTACGCCTTTTGATAGAAAAATCTCCTCCTTGGTCCCCTTTCATATCATTTGCGAATTATAGTCAAGATCCAAGACCCACATAGCATGGGAACTGGGCATCTGCCTTCTCTTCTTCAAACCCAACACATTTCCAACAACTCAACAACCCTTCCGGATCATACCTCTTTTTGATCGCCAACAGACGAGGGTAGTTCTCGCCCCACCAAGCTTCACGCCAGTTCGCAGTCCAAGGCGACGCTTCGTTCAAATATTCGCCACCCCCAGGAGTCAACTCCTCAGCCATAGTGGTCAAGTTCGCCAATAGCTGATTGACTGCCCGCTTTTCAGCCAGTGTGCTATTCCATGCCCAATCCGATCCAAAGCCCATATGCCACACCGCGTTCCTCCACGCAGGAGTTGCTGAGGTGGAGTTCGCAGTGTATGGATAAAGCCATGGAGTAGCCGCTGGGATGTAAGGCGATAGACCGACAGACACGATGTGGGACAGAAAGGAAAGAAGCTTGGTGCGTCCTTCGGGATTGTCGAAAAGTGATACGGGTATGAGCCTCGTTGCGAGAATCCTTGGACTGCCGACGACAGCTTCATGTGCTTTCACGTACTTTGTGTAGAAGCTGTACCATGTCGGCAGATTTTCAATTACCACAGTCCCGTTGTTAGCTTCAGCAAATGCAACTACGGGGGCCATTGATGCTCGAGCCTCTGAGAGATCCAAGAGAGGTGTTACGCTGATGAGGTTACTTGACACGTAGTGCCCACCCCAGCCCTCATTTGCCCATGCCAGGGAATTGTTGACTAGCACCTCCAGCCATTGATAGATGTTAGTGCTTGTTTGGGCATACGTTATGTACGCCACTGATAGGCTCACAACTGGCTCGACTTGATGTGTGGCTTCCATGACGATGCCAAATGTCCCTCCACCTCCACCCCGTAAAGCCCAGAACAGATCTGGGTTTTCGCAGGAATTGGCTATACGGAGGAGACCATCTGCGGTGATAATTTTGAATTGTACAACGCGATCAATTCCGAGCCCGTAGACGGGAGACAGAACCGAGTGACCACCTCCCTGGACCCAGCCTCCCGTAACGCCAATTGTGGTTGCATAGCCTCCAACAAAAGTTACTCCTTCAGAGTCCGCAAACTCATACACCTCGTCGGTGTTGACCCCGGCTGCGGTCGTGATCGTATCCACTGGTAGAACATTGAGGCATCCATCTAGCACAAAGTTCTTCTCGCGAGACACACCTCCCAGTTTCCGCATCCAGAGAGCCAAAGATCCTTTCAAGCTACTTCGACCAAGATAGTCATGACCACTGTTCTTGATCGAAATCCTGATGCCTGTCTTCCTCGAAAAGTCAAACGCAGCCCGGACGTCGTCCGCGGACTGAACTTCAATATAATACTCCGATATACTTCCCTGATTGCAACTCTTATTAGTGAAAGCAATTGGATCATATGGATTGTTGCTATCCAGCAAGCATTGATCTGTATCATCAGAAACACAAATCTCATCCTGGTTATTCGCGAAACCATTGTAGTATTGAGCGCGGAAATCCCCAGAAGTGTATCCAGCTTGGACTTCAGCACAGAGCGACGCATTGCGAGACACAGGTTCTCCGTTGTAGGCTGAGAAGCAGGGGAGAGATAGAGGAGCGGCGGCGTGGAGTCGGCCTCCGACAGTTCGGTTCAGTGAGTCCCAAATGGACTCGCTGGATTGGCAAATCTCTGCAAAGATAAAGATGATCGATGTTGATGGGAAACGTTTTAATATGTGCATTCTGAGGGATCATAACAATCGAGAAGAAACTCAAAGATATAAATTTATTAGATTTCGTCGTTAATGGAGATACTCGTTCTCCAGTGCCACTGGAGCCGCTTACAGTCAGCGGGGGCATTCGAGTATGTATCTCGATGATCAACTTGACATACCAGATCGTTGGTGCGGTGGTGTATAGGATTGAAGAGTTTGCAGCCGAGCATCGGCCGGCATCCCGGGAATCTCAAGTCTCACGTGGCAGCAAAGAGAGCGCTGCATCTCGCCGAATCAGGCTTGATCCGACAGGATTCGCTAGGAATAGGGGTACGAAGGTACAGCCGCCTCCACCTCGCTTGGCAAATCCTCTCCAACACCACAACTCACCATCTCAGCCCTATAGAGTTGTGGTATGATTGCCTCATGGTAAGGAATGCTCACTTTCATAAAGTGAGGCACAGAAATATCCAAGCCATATTTGTTTCAGGATCTCTATGTTGCAACGAGAGTTCATTTGTACGGACGAACGTCCCTTCTCGGCCGTTAGGATCAAGATGTGGAATCAACAGAGCAGAAGCTGAAGACTTTGGAAAGTATATATATCAAAGAAAGAGTTGGGAATGAAATAGCAAAAGTCAAACGACACCACACAACTCATCTACGCCCCCTCTTCTCAAGTCCAAGCCAGCAATCCACCCACCAATATCTCCATCACCACAATGTACATCCACAACCCACTTCTTGTCGCCTCCCTCCTCACCATATCAACATATGCTGCTCCAGCCCCTGCTCCAGAGAACCCTGCTGGAGGCAAATTTTCGACCGCCATCATCCCACCAGCCACGACACCAACAGCTGTCCACTTCTTTCCAGCATACGACATCGTCGCTGCTGTTCCAGAAATTAATTCGGAGATCCTCGCACCGTCGCAACACCCGCCTCTGAGGACCCCTCGGGGGCGTGCCGAGTAAGAGGGTGACTGAGCTGACTCCGAGACCTGCTCCTCAAGTTGGAGAGTAGGCTTTTGGGGGGCTTGTCTAGCTACTTGTTGGCGAGAGAATTGATGCAAATTTGAGTCGATATCTGTGCATTTGGGCTCTGAATCTGAATGAACGTTTTTCAGAATTGAATTGAAGTCATTTGTCTTCTGATTTTGGCACTGTTCATTAAGAAAGCAATACAGAATGATTCTCAGCAGGCTGCGTGAAGTAGACGTCGAGGTCATGATCAATATCGCAGGGATTCAGAACCTTGTCTGAATATTCGCGCTCATTTAATTCAATTGAGCACCCACACTAAGAATTTTCAAACTCTCTTGACTAGTTAGTCTCCTGGTTACCGATTTGAGGTTGATCTGTTCTTTCCTACATCACCAGCAAAAGCAAGTATGTTAAGGGACGCTCTCTCCGGAAGGAGCTTCCCACGCAGCTGCAGCGACCACTATTTAGAAAGTTTCTGTAGACCTAGACGAATACAACCCTTTTCCATTATTTACATACTCACAGGAGCTCACAACTTACCTCTGACGCACCTCTCTGAGATCCTACAAGATGGGCGCCTCCCCTTGCGCCGTCTGCCGCAAGCTGACCACCTCTAAATGCTACCTCTGCAACTCCGCATTCTACTGCTCTAACATCTGCTATAGAAAAGACATCGCTCTGCACACCCTACTCTGCTCTCAGTTCGTGGTTTTCCTCAACACCTACCGCCGTCCCAGTGACATGCATAAGCTGGTGTTGCTGTTCCCTGAGATGGACGAGAACCCACACTTCGCCTGGGTTAAATCACAGTTACATTACATGAAGGATGGAGATGGCAATCAATACATGGACCTGGTGGACTCTGCGAGTTGTGTATCGGGCATCCGCTCCTACGTGTGCTCAGGATCAACCTCTTCCTACCCAAGCGTGTTTCATCCTGAGAACAATCGGAACAACCTACAACTATACTTCGATGGCTCAGCTCTGGAGTCAGGGGCTGGACTAAACCTATGTCTGCTCAATCTCAGCCGTGGACACGCCAGTGATGGTGTTGGAGTTTCCTCAAATGCCCCTTACGAGTGGTTTGGCACTTGGGGCGTTTCTGCTTTCATTGAGACGGTTGATGATGAGGGCGAGAAAGAAGTGAAGGGCTGCCGCGATATTACTCCCGACGATGTTCGCGCTACATTAGATTATCTTTCGCGAGACTTCAACATCTTCGAACATAACCAACCCAACGGCTTTGTCATTCGAGATCAGAGCGAATGGGTCAAGGCTGTGAAGATCAGCTGCTCTGGTGACGTCGGGTTCTTTTTGAAGGACAAGTTCCGTCAGGTCGAGATCAGGAAGGACCATCCAATCTTCCTCAACCCCAGTGACATTTCAACAATCTCAGAGCACCTGGGCTGGCCTTTGTTGGCGAAGAAGTGCAACTTTAATTTTACCTGGACACCGGACAACCTCCCTGGATTTTTCAACCCATATGAGAACCACGCAGCCTTGTACCTCTTTTACAACGCCAACCCAGCAGCCGGCAACGGAGAATCGGGCGAGACTCCGTGGGGCCAGCTGGAATCCCCGAAATGGAACATCGGATACACTCCAACCGTTTTGTTTGCTAGAAAGGATGGCAAAGACATCACCAAGTACCAGATCGAGGCGTTGTCTTCATACTGTAAAGAAGTTGCGTACAGAAAGATGTTGCGTGTGAACAACGAGGGGGATAGTGAGGACAAGATGGCGATTATTAATAGATATCTGAATGCGGACGCTTTTAATAAGTTCTTCGATAAGTATCGTACTGCGAAACGCGCGGCCGGCGAGACAAGTTGGGGCCGGTGAAGAGGCTGGGATGTCCCCTTCTCGCATTGACACATCCGAGTTGTTCAGAGCTGCTCATCGTTTTCGTGTTGGTGACTCTAAAAAACAGGTTCTAAGCATCCGATGGCATCTGGGGAGCAGAGTTAGCATTGTTAATGTAGTTGTTTGAGGCCAGCCATAGTCTGAGAACAGCTGTTTAGGATCCTTAACCGTAAAAGTGGCTGGGTTTCTGTTATGGCGTTCTGAGAAATTACCCTCAAACTTTAGCTAGTCAACCCAATACACGACTGATTATAAATCTTGCGCTTTCCAGCGTATTCAATCCCAAGAAATGTTCATCTTGGGCTGCCATCCCGTACCTGCTGAGAACCTATTGCGGTATGAAGGAGTGGTCACTTCACACACCTCTACCCATCCCTTCTACCATCCCATGGCGGCCATCAAAACCTTTGTCCAGCCACTTCAGAGTCTTTTGGCTATTGATCAATCCCATCCGGCTGCTATATTCGCGCCATTAAACCCATCTCGAGGCTCATTTTTGGGCTGGACGCAATGGTGAAAATGGCGGTCCTTTCAGCAGTGTTGCACTTGATTGTTTCGGCAAATTATTTGAAAATCGAAGGTATTCGGCTAGGAACTTCTAAGCTGTCGAGAACTCCTCATGAACCACAGGTTCTATCACCACACAAGACCCATAAGACTCGACCGCACAGCACTTTCGCGACTTCTTAATCATCGTCCTGAGTGGTAGAAAGCCATGCTTAGAATGAAAACCGCAGAGGCGTATTTACAAAAAAAGAGTCATGTTTGAGTATTCTTATAACTTTCAAATGTTGAATTGTGGCCGATTCCAAAATGGAAGTGGCGATATCATGGCCGACGTGGAAATACTCTGTAGTTGTGAATGTCGAAGGCTTGTATCTCGGTATCTCCTCAAGTAATCTTCTTCTCGCCTGAAGCTGGTCTGCTTCGGGAGCTCGGAGGTCGTGACCCTTAGCTTTCTCAATCCGCAGAGTCAACTTCTGCAATTGTGCCTGCATATCTTCGCCGTCCTCTGCTTGAAGCAGATGCAAAGCCTTTTTCTCGGAGACTCGCCGCGATTGAGCTTGCATTTAGTGCTGATGCCATGCTGCTCGTATCCTGGGGTACTGACGCGTTTCAAGAGGTTGCTGAAGGTTGATACTCCGGCTCTCTGGTGGAAGCTTGTTAGTGAGCTCGAATAAAGAAAGCTCGAGATGGGGGAAGCTCAGAGTGTCAGAAAGTCGGTGTGTGAAACTCCAGGGATGGCGCGCTAACGCCTGTCCGGAAATTAGGATGACACATTGAGCTGTAGGGTTGGTGGTCAAAAAGCTCAGTAAAGGGTGGTCCAAAACATTTTGACCACCTTTTGGTAAAGGTACTTGACCACGCTCGGCTAAATTTCGGGAACTTCATTTTCAGGAGTGCGCCTTTGCTACCCCAAGACTATCAGAGTCAATGGGGTATAAGTTAGTTCATTCGGATTGTTAATGAAGAGAGGTCAGACAAGGCTGCCGATAGAAGTTGTCGGCAATCAAAAAAGAGCGAGGATTAGCGCCCATCAACGGTGTCATAAATCTTGGCTACCCATAATGCGACATTTCCAAGGAAGAGGCGAATGGCGGCGAGTAAACACTCCATTCTATCTACTTTCATCAAGAAGGAACCGCTTGCTCACTCACTCCCCGACAGATGCAAAACCAAACCTACCAATCCTCCAGCGCGCACTCAAAAATAACGTCAAAAACTCAAAACGCCTTCGATCAAAAACACCTCAGACAAGGAACAAACAAGCACGAGACACAAAAACAGAGATTTGTTATTTTGCATTCGGCCTATTATGCAAGACCCTCCCCGTCCTCAACCGAAACACCGTTTCCCAGCCCGGGGCCGCCAACATTGATACATGAGCAGAGAGAGAGAAAGACTTCCACAAACCAGACCAGAACCGATTCACAAGACCGAAGACCTAGTCCCGCCGCCTGCTATTGGATGGGCCAAAGTCCGGCTCCGGGTGCACTTTCTTGTCTTTCCTGTGCTTGACTGCAAATTCCGCCACGAGGAGCAGGTGGTCGCTGGGGAAGTAGTGGTTGGGGAACCCGGGGACCGTCTTCATGTACTCGGCGTCCACGCCACTCAGCACGGAGCCGAGCTCGAGGCTGTTGGTAGAGTACCAGATGTGGTCGATCACGTCGCTAAAGCCGGGGGTGCAGTTGGTGAAGGTGAGCTGGTCGGGAGTCTTATCGAGGGCGCTGTAGGCGGAGCGGAGCGAGAAGGGGTGATCGATCCCGTTCTTAGAGAAGTTACCGTAACTGTAGGAAGTGAGTTCCTTGTGGGACGCCTTGAGGGTCCCTTTGGAGAGCAGTTCGTAGACGCTGGAGTCCCAGGTGGAGTTAAGGTCGCCTGCGAAGATGAAAGGGATCTGGGTGTTACTTGAGTACTCCATCGACGGCGCTGGCTCTTGCGGAGGCTCAGCATCGGCTGCATTGTCTTCTATCAGGCCAAACTTCTTGTCTTTGTCGGTGCAGGCTGGTTTCTTTGTGAACTTTTCGGAGATCTTGTTGACTTGCTCGATCAGGATGGCAGCTTGAACCAATTTGACATCTGGAGTGGCTGGATCCCAGTGAAGGTGGGTGTTGACGACTATCAGCCGAGATCCGGTCATTCTATTCTCCAAGAATACTATGACACCAATATTGTCCCTGGCCATGATTCGATTAAAGACATCAGGCCCTGTCTTCATATCTGCTCGGTTGATGGCAATATTTGACATCTCGACGACGGACTTTTCGAGCATTATGTACTTGTCGGATTTCCAGAAGGTCGCGCAACCATCGACAATTTTTGCATCCTCTGGTTTCATTGTTCTCGATCGAGGTTTGGCCGACCAGAAACCTTTGTAGCCTTCAATAGCGAGGTTTGGACAGAGGAACTCATTGAAGGTATCCGAGTCCACCTCCTGTAAGCAGAGTATGTCGGCTTTTTGTGCTTGTAATGAGTGTAGAATAACGTCTTTCCGATAATCCCACAGCAGGTCGTTAGATGGTGTGTAGCCGTATGCGGTGGCTGTACACGCCCTGTCGCAAAGTATATTGAAGGACGCGATCTTGAATGTGTCAGGATGTGTAGACACGTCCCCTAAGGGGAGCATTTGTCGTTCGGGGGGAGATAGAGGTGCTACAGAGAGTCAGCTAGAAAACGATAGCAACGAATAACATTCTTACTGGGTGCTCCTTCACGGAGTTGCCCAATCAGCGCTTTGGTATCCTTTGTTTGGATCACATCCATCTGATTCTTATCGAGGAGATTGCCCTCTATACCTAACACATCCAACTGAAATAATGACCCCAGCTCGTTTGGTAACTTCGATATGTTGTTTTTGAACAGCAGAAGCTTCTTGAGATAGACGCACATCCCCAGTTCCCGAGGTAGTACTTCAATTTGGTTATATGAGGCATCGAGATGCCTCAGATGCCGCAGATGTCCAATTTCTGGGGGCAATACGGCGATCCTATTCGAAGCAATGTAGAGTTCATTCAGAAACGCATAGTTGAAGAGCGGAGCCGTGAGCACTTTGAGCCCTTGACCACTCAGATCCAGGTTGTGCCAGTCTTGTCGTTTTACCGTTTCTTGACGATAAGGCCTCCCCCGATCCTCGCTGCTCTCTTCCTCCGCGGCTACTGTATCGACGTTCGGCGCCGACGCCAAGAGTCTGGTTTCGCCTGCTTTCTGCCGCGCGAAATGATTCGGCGCCTGGCCTTCTACCATCTGTTGGTTTGCAGTTTCAGACTCCTTGAAAAGCTTCACCTGCTCTGCCCAATGATCCGTAATCTGCTGTGGCTGGCCCCCACGCGTATGCCCATTTTGAAGCGCGGCTGGTGTGAAACTTGGTGTGTTGTTGGAAAGCACTGAAGAGAAGCCTGAATGATGGCCCATGGCAGATCCATTGGTCGAGTGAGTTGCATGGTCTGCGAGATTGGTCCCCTGGTGCTGATTGTGGTGCTGCTGATGCTGGTGTTGTTGGTAATTGTACATCACAGACATCCCTGCGCGCCCTCCATTGACCCGGCCATGTTGCCCATGCTGGTTCCCCTGTGGGTACATCCCGTATAGATTCTGCGCGGGCGAGTCCGAGTCGGGAGATCGTGAAGGGGAAGGAGTGTCTGTAACGAAGGCGGATCTGTTATTCGGAGGGGTGACGTTGCGAAGTATATGGCGAGGGTGGTGGGTAGTTGATTGTTGGTAATAGTAGTTTCCAGCGCTCTGCTGCGTGTATCTGTAACCATCTGCCATCTAATAGTGGAGAGCTTAGGTAGGGGGTGGTTGGGAGAGCGGGGATGGGATCCTTCTTCTTCGTTGGCACATAGGTATGCAGTACCGGCATCTACTATGACTGAAATGGTGTTCAATACGGCCGAAATATTGCGAGCGAGTAGACGCAGGAGGCTCTACAAGCCCAGATGAATCGTCGAATCCAGCACTATTTGTATTAGGGGCGATAGTAACGCTGCTATTTTGGAGGTACAATTGGCTGTCGCGAGGTCGCAGACGAGCTTCAGGAGCTGGCGGGTAGTCTGAAAGAGGAATCGACTTTGCCAGAGAAGTGTCGAGCAGCGGGATCGGATCTGAGGATGGCTTAGTGGTGAGCAGGTTGCGCAGGAATCGGAGACTTTGGGTGTGAACCGTGGCTGGAAAAGGGAAGAGAGAGGAATCTTACCTCGTCTTCTCGTGGGTTCAGCTGTAAGGGCGCAGTAGAGAGATCGATAGTCCGCGGAGCAGATTGGGTGGTCGTCGTTGCTGCTTTTTGTGTTGCTTCAGTCAGTTCAGCATCAAGTTGTCCGCTTGGAGAGCTGTATGGGATTTTGCTCTAACCAGAAGCGCGCAAAGCGCTGCTCACGTGATCTTGACGAGGCTAGCCTCATCAACAGTCCAGCCCCTTCAAGATTTCTCCCCTTCCTCTTCTTCATCCTCTCCTGCTACGGTTCACATCAACGACAACAGCACAGATGGACAGAGAGTCTCAAAAGTATGATTATTGATGCTATTCACAAATCCCACACTGCATTGACGGGTGCTCAAATGGTTCCGATCCAGGCCCCCTTCAACATCCTCTAAGATGAGAGTTGAAGCCTTGAGCTTCCTTTTTTCATTACCTTTCTATTTCATTTTGTAAAGCATTTTACACATGGTATCTCAGAATCTACTGGCTGAAGACTTCTATGCCATCAGGGCTGGATATCGGCATATTATATCGGCTCTCATTGCACCGAAATGTAACTCGCTGGACGATTACCGCGAGCCTGCACAAAATTTACCCTTCAGAGTCCTGCGTTACACAAACACCGACTGTGCATCGAGGCCTGGTTTCAGGACATGCAAATCTAACTCAAACCTCCCAGGAAACGTTTGTCACCACGGGTCACTAGATCCTGCTGTGGTTACACCGGCCCGTGAGGCTGGTACCCGTTACTGTGGTACGGGTTCGTGCAGCGGAACCATCATCCCAGGGCTTAGATGGCATTCGATCATGATATGCATGTATCCATTGCCTCGGGGAACAATATCCATCTGCAACAAGCCTATCTCCCTTAAAATGATTGGCTCGATTTGACCTCCATCCTTAGATCTGTCAGCTTGTCAAGGCCTCGAGAAGCCTCGAGACTTTCCCATTGGCTTTATAACTGCTTGTTCCGTGGTTCTGGGAATCATGAATGGGTGGCTGTGAGACTCCGACTTGTTTCTGAAGCTGCAACGAGCCACTGCATGCTTACGGCCAGACATCGTATCATTTAAATATGTTCTAGATTCGACTTCAATTCATGGAGAAACTTGGAATCTCACCCAGCATACGTATACTTCAAGATCAAGCCTCGGCAGACTTGCTACCTTTTTCGGAACGCGTAGGGTACGAGTACGGATCCGGGGTACTTCTACCATGCATGCGGGGAAATACCTAGGCACTTTGCGTTAAGGAGGGGCGCCTGCATCTGAGCCGCTGCCATGTCCAGTATCAGACTTTGTTCCCACCCCGAATTCCCGGTCCCATTGAAGACTGGAAAGCCTCGATCTGAGAATGATGACAAGGAAGGAAACAACACCGGCTGCTGTGCCGGAACACGGCATGGCTATCCCATGAATCAAAAGGCCCGTCGGGGAAGGGTCGGAAGTCATATATCATGCCAACTTTGTAGTTTGATGACCACCAAAAGCGCGTTTTCCATAAGATTCAACCCTCCCCGTACGCCTTGGCCGATCTTTGCTAGGCATGGTCAGCTAGTCTCTCCTCCGAATTAAGCTCTGGGGAAGTGCTTTGACTTCCGCCATTCGCGGAGAGAAACGCGACCGAGTCCGAGCCATTGCAGCATGACAATAAAAGTTCTGGGTGCATGGGAAAGGGAACATCAGAAATCGCCCAACACGGCCCAAGGGAGAAAGATTGTGCAGCATCAGCAGCATCGCCAGCGTCGCATTGCCACCGAGCGCACATCTTTACTCCAGCTTTCCAGCTTTTGCAGGCTGTACTGGGAATCTGGGGATTGGACAGGCTAGCTAGCTAGACATGCCCGGAGGTCCTTACTCCAGATTTCTAATTAGGCTGTGTGGTGCCGAAAAAACCAAGTCAGCAGCCATCAGCTAGTAAGACCCCGGTGCCCTGCCCTGCCTGATCCTTGACGCAATGGCCGAGGCGGCCTTCTTCTACAACTCCACCTGCCAGCGCCCAGATCGAACAAACCCTCCCTCAGCATATTCGAACATCTCGCTCCACTCGCAGGCGCAACCAGTCCAGCACAACTTCATAAGACCACGCGCGAATTCCAAGTCCAGATCCACAGCCGACCAGCACCAATCTTCGAGTTCTGCATCTGTCTCCAAGACCGGCCAATCACCATATCGGGATCCACCTAGGAAGGCATCAGTTTCACACGAGAAGGGAGCATACGATCGTATGTTTCTCTCAACACCACTACCAGACTACAAGCAAGCTGCAAACCAGACTACCAAGGGCCGCGCGCAGGCACAGGCTGCCCAAGCCGCCGCTCACGCCAACCGCAAATCCTCCTCGCATCCAGGGGGCAGCGGCTCGAAAAACAAGCATGGCCACAACACGATCGGGGACTCGTCCGCAGCGGTAGCAGCACGAGGAGAAGCTGCCGGCCGGTCTAGCAGCATCTCCGAAAGTACTACAACATCCAGTGCACGCACAGCCACTACGGCCAGCGACCCTCCCTCCACCGACGCGTCGGTGAAATCGTTCGCGAGTCGTCATGGAAGGCGATATTTACGAGACACGTCGTTGCCGTACCCGCTGCCGTGTGACCTCACGGAGCTTCATCGGCAGACCCTGCGGACAATGCTGCTCTGTCAGGTCTTCAATGGCCCGGTCTGTTCGCCCGCTTTTCAAAAGAAACCCCCTAAACGCGTCTTGGAGGTGGGGTGTGGCACCGGGTTTTGGAGCGTGATGTGCCATCGGTACTTTTCAACTAGGGGCTTCAACTCGATATCATTCACGGGGGTGGACATTGCGCCGTTGGCGCCACGGATGGATATTGACGGGGATATGAATTGGCGCTTCGTGCAACACGATCTACGGCGGGTTCCGTTACCGTTTCGCGACGACGAGTTCAATCTGATTATGATCAAGGACTTCAGCATGGCCACGCCAACAACGGGCATGCAGCAGCAATTGATGGACGAATATCTACGAATCTTGAAACCGGGCGGGACACTGGAGATTTGGGATGGGGATCACTCCTTACGAATGCTGCTGCCTCACGCACCACCAGTGACAAGAGATGATTCAGACGACAGCGAGGACGAAGAACAAGTTCACACAAACGCCATGGGCACTTATACGTTAACGCCACAAACGCCACTGACTTCCCCTTCTAACCAGTATCTGGTGGACTACAATCTATGGGTCACCAAATCGCTCGAGGCACGACACCTGGACCCGATGCCCTGCACGAGCATCCGGCCAATGCTCTTCCAAGAGATCGAGGACCTGGCCGAGATCGACAGCCGGCGGCTCGCGATCCCGCTGGGCGAGGTGCGATGGGAGAAGGAGGGCGTCGGCGGCTCGTCTAAAGGCAAAAGCAGAGAATCGGACCGGCGACTCCTGACTGCAGGCCAAGCAGCCCTTCGGAGAACAGCTCTCCTGACCGTGGTGCAGATGATCGAGTCGCTGGAACCAATGCTCAGAGAAGCAAGTGGCAAAGGGCAGGACGAGTGGGATCGCTGGCAGGGGAACATGATGAACGATCTGCTGAAGAACAATGGCACGTCGTGGGGAGAGTGCCTTGAGGTCGGAGCGTGGTGGGCGCGGAAGAAAAAGCCGCCGGGCTAGGCTGAGGTTGCACCTGTACATGCACCATGTACGCAGCCTCCTCTTTTTACCCGGCAATATCACGCGCCACACCCTGCTGTGGCTGGGATTGCGTGCATAATCGAGAGGGGCAGGAAATGACGGGATCGAGCTCAGGTTTTGTCGTATCGTTGGCGCAGCGCGCGGTATCGTTTCAGATAGTACCTGCGATGTTGATATACCCCATTAGCACATCTCTGATATCTGGCATATATAAGCACACATGAAAGTTTTCAACAACTAGAAAATCTTCCTTCAAAGCCAATTGTTCTCTTCTGGACTTTTCCATCTGGACTTTCTCCGACGGCATCTGCATACAATACAACCTCCAGGTGGCGATCTCCCGCAGAGCGTTGATCCTCCAATACCCCCTTCCGCAAATCCCCTTCTACTTCCCGTCCAAAGCTGTAAAAGAACTCAAAAAGACTTACAAAGCCTCGATTTCTATCCCCCCGATTCTCTCGTAAGCTCATCTACTCCACCTAGGTCTTATTCCTCATAACGAACCTCTCTTCACAAACTCCGCCCTATCAATCCCCCGCCGAATATCCTCTTCTTTCTCGAGCGTAGCATTCGCCATGAACGCTTTATGGAGCCGCGGCCGGAAGTAGCTGAAGCCTAGCGGGTAGGAGTGGCCTAGGTGGAGGAGCTCTGTAGAACGTATTGGTCAGTGAAAGATAAATTGAAGGGAGTCTGGGATCGGCACAAGAGAGGGGTAAGGATTGAGGTACCCTTATAAATTGAGATCACCTCTCTGCGGAGGGCGGGGTTTGGCGGCATCTTGAGAATCGAAAGAGTTAAGGGAGGAGAGTTGGAAGAGATGATATATTTACAGTAGGAGGAGGGGACGGGAGGGGAGGCGGCCGCTTTGTTCCGAGGTTTGTTGACTTTCGGAACTCCGTCACGCAATTGACAAATTACAAAATAAAACTCAGTAAATATAGAAAATAATAATTCCTAGGATTTTCTCTAATAATTCATTAATCTCATTCTTGGGCCGCTTTCAAAAGATCAAGGCCTCCTTCAATCCGCTCGAACCGAGCTCGTAAGGAGCTTTGACGGGGAAGCTCTTTGCCTCCAAACTTTCCTCGCGACCTCAATTCATCCTCAACGACCTCAAAAATGAAGCCCCGGCTCTCCCTCCGCCATCTCAGCTCCCATCAACCCCCAATCACCCTGGAATCCCTCTGCAGCCCCATCTCAACCTCCCGACAAAATGCCTCCTCCCTACCCCCCACTTCTCCAGCTCAAAGCCCCCTCCACGACCTCTCCTCTACCATCCAACCAAAAGCTCCTCCTCCATCCCCGCGCTGGCTCTCCGACATAAAAGCCCGCATCGGCAAATGCATCATGTTCGGGGGCCTAAACAAACAAGCGATTGCGGACACGACGGGCGTGCTAAGGATACTGGGCAAGGAGTGGAGGGAGCTGGTTGCGGGCGCAGAGGGGTTTCTGACTGGGAGGACAAGGGCGGGGTTTTTGAGGCAGAAGGTTGTGTGGGGGGACATGGATTGTATGGTTGGTTCTGTCCCCTTTGCATCAAAAATTCCAGGTCGAAGCGGACTGACCGGTAGCAGGGACATGTGAATAACGTCACCTACCTACGCTGGGCAGAGAGCGCACGCATCAATTGGGCGCGGAACTACGCTGTCTACGAAGACCCGGCACATGCGAGAGAGTGGAGCGAACTGTGGACACCAAAGGGCGATGGGCTGATATTGAGGAGTATCAGGACGGACTATAAATTCGTACTCCACCTTCCCCTTCCCTCCTCCCCTCACATCTACCCATCCTAACTCTTCCCTAGCCCATGACCTGGCCAGACCACATCTCCGTCTTCCACAAGCTGCGCCACCTCCCCGCCGAAACCGACTCCCACTTCGTCCTCGACGTCATGATCCTATCTGAGCTGAAACAAAGACCAGCTGCGAGGTGTGAAGAGGATATAGTGGTGTATGATTATAAGGAGGGGGCGAAGGTGCCGGTAAGGCCGTGGATGATGCGGGCGTTTGAGAGGACGTGGGAGCAGCAGGAGAGGGAGAGAAAGAGGATGGAGGGGAGGAGGGAGGATGTGGAGTGGGTGGTGAGGAGGCTGGAGCAGAGGACTTGGGATAAGGAGGGGGCTGTGGAGGACATGGGAGGGGCGGCGTGATGCATATATGCTTTAGAGATGGTATATATAGTGGGGTTCAAGGTATGTAAACATTGTTAAAAAGTCAATGTCTCAAATGTGGATTGCAAGAAGTCTTACATATCGAACGGCATTTCAGATGTCTCTTCGTTTATTTCCTTCTAGTTTCATTTGGATCATTTTTCTGTGCTGTCAGATCTGGCGGCCGCCCACTCACAGGTTTCTCTTTGGGAGCATTTCCTCAGCTCTCATGCAATGTCGTCTATGGCTTCCGCGCGCATGCAGCATTCTTAAATCCCACCTCTAATCTAGTGGGTGATTGGAAGCCTAGAGTCTTGGAACTCGGAACCCCGTCGCAACTTATGACCAGCGGGTGTTAGTTGTCAAATTGCTCTCTTGCAGCCACAGAGCGCCAATCGCCGTTGGGTACGCCCTTCCATAGACAACCTGAGCCACAATTTCCTCGGAGTTTCTATAAATTCTGTCCTCCTTAATCCCTTCTCTCATCATTACCTCAGTCTTCATTCATACTAATTCACTAGCTATGGCTTCAACTCAGGTCACAGTGGGCAAATACCACCTCATCGGCGCCTACACCCGCTACTCCAGTACCCACCTCCCCGATCACTGCATCCACCTGCTCTACTCTCACTCACTAACAACCTCCCAGGCTGGACCGCCCGCGTTGAAACCCTCCTAAAATATTACTCCCTTCCACACACCTCCCACTTCGTCCACATCAACTCCATTTCCTCCGTCTCTCCCTCTGCCCAAGTCCCCGTTCTCATCTCGCCTTCGCTCTCACCTGGCACTCTAATCCACGACTCGCTCTCGATTCTCGAGCTCCTGGCTGAGGAGAATCTGGAATTGCCGCTGTGGCCGAGAGACAGGCTGCTGAGAGCGCTGTGTAGGAGCGCGGTTGCGGAGATGCATAGTGGATTCGGCGAGGTGAGGGGCACGTATCATACGAATTTTGTGGGGAGGTATGTTGGGGATATTCCTGTGAGCGAGAAGGCGAGGAAGGAAATTGAAAGGTTGTTGACGATTTGGGGGGACTTGAGGAGGAAGGCGAGAAGCGTGTTGGGGGATGAGGATAAGGGGTTTTTGGGTGGCGAGTTTGGGATTGTGGATTGTTTCTTTTGGCCTGTACTTTGGGTATGTGTTTTCGTTTACCTCGTCTCAATCCCTGCTGTTCTAGAACACGATTTCTTTCAATGTCATTCGAAATGGTGAAGAGTCACTGACATTATGCAGAGATTCCGATCTTACAATCTTCCCCGCGAGACAGCAACGCCCGAGGCGCTCGCTTGGATGAAGAAGATGTGGAGCGATCTAACGTTGAAGGGGATCAGCCATGACTACTTCCGCCAGGCTGAGCGACCGGAGACGCAGATTGAGAAGTACGAGGATATCTATAAGGATATGCCTAGTGTCACTTATGGAAGATTCGAGGAGGATTGGGAGTTTCTTCTTCCGGGAAATTAGAGCTCGCGGCGGCAGAAGCTGGAAGGAAAGTGCTATTCAGACTCGCGTTCTTTCCCCTTGAGGAAGGAAGCCTGCGCTCGCATTTTGATTGGGAAGATAGTCGCGGTTTCCTTTCCTTCGCAGTCCAGCATCGACCTTGATACAGTTCTCGCATCGATGCATCTTTCTTGGCCAAACAACAACATCTCAGAAAGTATTCACTACAACTTGATCATCATACACAATATCGCAACGCATCCACCAAGACACTTCATTCTTCCCACCCCAGACTCCATCCCAATTCTCCAGCTTTTGCGGCAGCGTCAGAGTCCCGTTTCCATCCACGCGTCGGCCGCACCACTCGAAAACCCATCCGTAATGGCCTCGAACCCCCAAACCCCGTCCGCGATGGCTTCAAACCCCGAAACCACGACCTGCCGTGTCTGCCAACAGCCCGAAAAGGCCAAGTGCAAGGCTTGCAGCTTGGCACTACATTGTCCAGAAGCGTGGGAGGGAAAGGATGGGCATCACCGGAGGTTCTGCTTGATTCCCAATTGCGCCGTCTGCGGGAAGCCATCGACGATCCGCTGCGAGACCTGCAAGGCTGCATCATATTGCACGGATGCCTGTCAGCGGGCAGATGAAGCATTGCACCAGTTACTTTGCTCGAAGTTCCAACCCTTTCTGCAGAATAATCCTCGTCCTATACTCAACTATTTGGCGCTGTTGCTCCCAGCTGAATCCGAAACCCCTCAATTCATTTGGGTTGAAGTGCGTGTTCAAGATCAGAAAGTAGTCCTGGGAGCGGCAGCTGGGAGAAAAGTAGTCTTCAAAGAATGCTCATATTGGTATGAATACTATTCCCCTAGAGCGATACGAATACTTGGCGCAACTCCTCTACGTATAGCACGCGCTGTGAAGTGCAACAAAGGGCATGAAACTCCACGCAATAAATGTCTTTCTCACTTGGCGGATGGATATTGGAAAAGTGTGTTGGAATTTGCGATGGCTAAAAACAACAAGATCCTGGCGAACTCTATGTCGACTACACTAGAGCGCCTTTCTTGCTCGGGCGATGAAAGCGAGGGACCCGTGGTCGTATGCGCTTTCAGTCCATTTCCGAGACTCCGAGATATTTCACTCAATGATTTTCGAAGAGGGTTTAATGCTCTCGCTCAACCCTTCGACATTCAGTACCCAGCAGCAGCCAGTAATAAATACATTCTAGGTGACACTAGCCAATGGGCTCAAGGAGTGGTGGCTTCCTGCAATGAGCATGCCAAGCTCAGGAATATGGCTCCCTTTGCAGAAGTCTTTTTTAGAGTGCCATCTCCGATCTTCGTACCAAGCCTCTTCAAAAGTCCGATCATTCCCCAGCAATGGGGGCTCAAGTGGGAAGCAATCAAGGTGGTAGCAAAAGAGTTGTCGTGTGTGGTCTCCAAAAAACCCTGTGTCGTGTTCGTCAGAAAAGACCTCCAGCCACTCCCAGTCTCGCAGATCCAAACTATTTGGACGCATTTCTTAGAATGGCCTTAAGCCAATGGATCTTAAGTACAGTAAGACCTATTATCAGGCATCAGGCACAAAAGGTTGACTAGGGATGGTGTATGAAGATCAACGTCTGGTGTAAGGTGAACAAAGCATGATTAGCAGCTCTCACTTCTTTTTGGGGGAGTTTCAAAATAAAGTCTTTTCCCCCCAGTCATTCTCTGAACACATCGTGCTGTGTAATCGCACAACGCATAAAGTCTCTGCTCAGATATAGAAAATGTCTCCTCCGGACGTTGAATTTCGAATTTTTCATGACATCCCCAACCTAGCACCACAGTCCTGTCCCGACAGACTTCATTTCCTTTCTGTCCAAGCGACTTCTTCTCACGAGAAGAATTGATTCTTCGGGCGAGGCAAACCAAGATGCTCTCTCAAAGTCGCGCCCTCGTAGTCTTTACGGGATATGCCACGACGCTGCAATTCTGGTATGAGCCGTTGAGTCACATCATCGAGACCCTGTGGCAAGAACGGAAAAGTGACAGTGAAGCCATCAGCCGCCTCCTCCACCAGCCAAGTCTCGAACTCATCCGCAATCGTCTCCGGCGTTCCTACAAATGCCAAACTGGAATATCCACCAACACGCTGCGCAAGCTGCCGAACAGTCAAGTTCTCATCCCGCCCGAGCTTTATCGTACCAGCTCGACTGGTCTTGCTTGCATTGGTTTCTGGAATCTCGTCTGGCAGTGACTTGTCAGGATCCCAGACAGAGGCATCAGTCCCAAGCATGATCGACAAAGATGCAATCGCACTGTCATAGTGAACTCTGCTATCGAGATCGAGACGCTTCGCCTTAGCCTCCTCGACCGTGTCCCCAACAATAATCATAGCAGCCGGTAGAATCTTCAAATGTTCCCTTTTCCTCCCAGCAGCATCCACCCTCCCCTTAATATCCGCATACAGCTCCTTCGCGCTCTCCAAATTCCTCGGCGAGCAAAACACTACCTCTGCCGTCTCCGCCGCCAACTGCCGTCCAGGTTCACTCTGCCCCGCCTGCACAATCACCGGCCACCCTTGCACCGGCCTCGCGATATTCAGCGGTCCCCTAACCTTTAACTCATCGCCCCTATGATTCAGCACATGCATCTTCTCCGGATCAAGATAAACCCCGGTTTCCTGATCCCGCGGGAACGCATCGTCCGCAAAGCTATCCCACAGCCCTGTCACCACATCATAGAATTCCCGCGCCCGCTTGTACCGCTCGCTGTGCTCGACGTGCTCGTCGAACCCGAAGTTCTTCGCTGACTCCGGGTTTCCTGTAGTCACGATGTTCCACGCCGCGCGGCCGTTACTTAGATGATCTAGCGACGCGAACCGCCGCGCGATGTGGTACGGCTCATCGTACGTTGTTGACGCCGTGGCCGCGAGCCCGATCCTGTCTGTCACTTGAGATAAAGCAGAAAGCAAGGTGAATGGCTCGAAAGATGTCACGGTGTGGCTCCGCTTCAAGGCTTCCACGGGCATGTTCAAAACGGCGAGGTGGTCTGCCATGAAGAAGGCGTCGAACTTAGCGGCTTCAAGCTTCTGAATGAAAGACTTCAGGTGTGCGAGGTTGAAGTTCGCGTCGGGATAGGAACCTGGGTATCGCCATGCGCCGGTGTGGAGGGACACGGGGCGCATGAATGCGGTTAGATGTAGTTGCTTCTTTGGCTCAGACATGTTGTTACTACTCCGTAGTCTCAGGTGGATTCTTGAAAGATCCGGTAAATCAACGTTAGGAGAGAACTTCAAATTTATGTCATACGATTATATGGACGATTAGAAATAGAACGAAGACCAAACCCCGGATTGACCGGCCATTGGGGGCGAGTGCTGTGAAAGTGATGTTGCACACGATCACGACATCGCGGGATGCGGGGCATCTGACAAATGCGAATGAACCCCACTCTAACCTCTTCTTGAATGGCGGAGATCGTTCACTAAACACTACAAGCCTAATTGGGCCTCCTATAATATGTCCTATTTCAGATTCTACTGAATTCGTGTCTAAGAAGTAGTGACGTCTCTGCTGACATGACGATTTGAGTTGTCAAGCGCTATTGAACGAAGATAGTTCTCTTCAAAGATTGGGAGTCGCAAGTAATCACTTATACTAGTAAATGATAATGTCTTGTTGGCAGCAGCTTAAACGCTCATTACTCGATCGTTCAACACAAATAGAGTCAACGACGCGCAGGGAAATGAAAAACTTGGGACTTAGAGAAGCTTTGAGCGTTTAAGATATGGAAAAGTTGCATATAGAAACTCAAACAATTCATACAAGCGGCAGAAACAATGATATGTAGATTGAAGATCAACACACTGCATTTCCAAGCGATGGAGTTGGTGGCGCTCAGCCCCCTCGCTTAAGAAAAAGGGGGATTGAAGCTCAGACCACCCGCTGCATCAAATCCAATCTCAACGACACGCCATCGAAACAGTTAAGGGCGGAGACCGGCGGCGCTCTTGGACTTGATCATAGACCAGGGAATCTAGATAACGGGAATGATAAGCCGTTGCAACAAGGAGCGAGCTCCGAGAAAGAGAAATGGGAGAACAGCAATGCTCAAATCAGCGGTCCCAAACCTCACAACACCCCTTCACCCACCTCCACCTCCCACCCCATAGCCTTCACCACACCAGCCATTGCCTACCCGACTGACTATCTCCTAGTCTACGCCGAAGACGACGAGTGCCCTAAACTCTTCGGTCCCCGCTATCTCGAGCACATGGCCACCGACCACACAGAATACTGCAAGCCAGAGTCCTCCGAATCGTCCTTCGAGTGCTTCCGCATGCACCGCTTCGACGGCACTGAGGCCTTCGGCGTCGGTCAGAATGTGCTCCTCGATCAAACTCGCGCCTCACCACTGAATCACACAGCTATGCGCTGCGATATGCGCAACTTCACCGAAGAAAAGGGCCACAATCCGGGTCTCAAAGACGTCGTGATGCCGCACGAAATGGGACGCGGCTTCTACGACACGGGAACTAGGGCCTAGCTTGAGCACTGGGATATCAGCCCGCAAGACGAGAATATCGTCATGCATCAGAAAGACCAGCTGTGAGATTCAGAGCACAACGACGGGAAATGGACATTGTTTGTCAAGCGCGAGAACCACCCAAACTTCTGGCACAAGATACTCGAGATCTGGCAAGCCTTAATCGTCTTCGACGTGCTCCAAATATCCATTAACCCCAAAACCAACGCACCATACCTCACCAAAACCGACATCCGATCTAACCTGCAAATCGTCTTCACCGAAGGCGACCCTGGGACCTTGAACCCCGTCGACGACTGGTGGAGCATGATCACCGGCAAGAAGCCGCTCGTGCAGAAAGACATGGACCCAACCTGCCTCGGGAACGTAATCCTCCCGCTCCAAGAAAGCACGAGTCCGTTCTGGGGCTACACCTGGAAAATGGGCGACTGCCACGAGCCCTTTCTCATCAACGCTTTCCTGCGCCGGCTTGACGGGCGCGGGAATGACGCATATTTTCTGGTTGCCGGAGGAGTCGAGTGTTGCGGAGGTACAAGCACCAGGCGTGAAGTATGGTAGGTTCTGGCATCCGTGTAAATTGCGGAACCTGAATTATTTCACTGTTGCGCCGGAGCAGAGGAAACAGGAAGAGATGGTGACTGATGGCATGGATTGGCAGCTGGGAGAGTGGGTGGATGTGAAGGACGGTACGTTCCAGCGGATGGTCGATACTGCGATCAATGCCCAGCTTCATAAGGGGATGAGGTGGGCAGAAGTCAATCATTAAGAGCAACGAGTTGCCGGCAATAGAGACTGAACGATCATGTAAGAACAACGAAATGAGCAAGCCTCGCGGCAGCGATTGCGACGTATGACACATATAGACAGTAGATACCAGGTGTGGGGGTCCTGGACTTGAAATGGGAACACGAAAACATGATGCGGTACTGGAAATACAAAACATTGCTTTCAAACAAACTCCCCCGTAATACATGTGTGACCCTATGAACGGCGTTCTTGCCTTTCCATTCACTGTTCTCACTCCACGCTTACTTCCCCGCCCCCAAGGAGACATTCGATGCGTTCCGCCCCATCCATGAGGCGAAATACATTACGAGCTCAACTGATTTTGGGTCTGTACAATGCCAGATATCGTAGCCATATCCCCATGAAGCGTGAGGAGATCGTTCAGAGACATCCAATCAAAGTGAAACGTCTAGATCCAGTCTTTCACGCCGCATGCCAAGATGCATTGCAAAATTTATCCGTCCTATTTCTTGGTGGGAATACCCTTAAAGCTCGCGGCGTCGTTGTCTGGCGAGAAGTCGACTGGTTCACTGGGTCGAGACTCAGGCTCTGGTGGCGGCTTAAGCATTGCTAACAACGAAGGCTTTGAGAGCGATCCAACGTTGGGTGACATTCCAGGCTTTGATGGGTGTGCAGGCGTTGGCGGTACCGACCCTGCTGAAGGGCCGTCGGGGATAGTGGGACACTGTCCGCCTAAAAACCATGGATAACGCTTCTTACACTGACGTCTATGACCCATAGGCTCATTTGTAATGTAGAACTGTGCTGCCTCGGTCCAATCAACCTCGTTTTCCATGACATATTTGGTGGCTTTGGAGCATCCATTGCAAAAATGTACGTTAGCATCCTCGATGCCCATGTTCGCAACCTCTTCTTTAATTTCCTCGCAAAATTTGTGGCGCCCTCTTTCCATGTGGACCTGATGCCACCAGTGTAATGGCTCTTTAGGATTTCTTTTCGGCGGGAACTGGATGCCATTGTCGCAGTAGGCAAGCCAACTTTCAACGGGGGTAAGTGTTCCCCATGTACTGATCCTGTCGAGTCTCTGTGACGAGCATAATAAGCATGGGGAATGTGGCAGTAGAATAGACCAGAAATATGAAATGACTTACATGTGGAACAAGTAGCTCAAGAGTCTCCGCAATGGATCCAGTCAAATAAGCCTTTGAAGTATTGCCCATTCCCACCTCGTCCATGAACACTTTCGTTGTCGGATTTTCCCAATTACCACATATAGCTGGCCATACCGAATTGCGATTGATGTTTTTGACAGCAGCATCTGAATTTTTGTCGTCAAAGTCCATCAAATAGTGGCCGCGCCCAGTCTCGCATACTGCTAGTGAAAAGCCAGGGTTAATCTGCAAGAGCTGGAAGCGTTCCTCACTGTCAACTCCACCATTCGAATCTGACAGATTCAAGCCCGCATAGGCGCCATCGGTTCCTTCAAACATGGTTTTGCCGTGTCGAGCTATCCATCCTGTAATAGATTCGTCTAAGACGGTCTGCAGGTGAATGCCAAACTGTTTCAGTTTGGCGCCCCCTGCCGGCAATTTCAAGTGGTTACCGGTCTTTTGCATTGTCCAGCCCGTAAGTTCACAGATTATTGGGTCTTTCTTGTGACAGTAAAGGTACTCTGCTTTCGGGTGTCTTGATCTGCAGAAATCTTGCCATCTCTGTGGGTCTTCGAAGGTGCTTTCACATCTCACATGAGTATGACTGGCTGTCCAAGCTCTTGAAATGATGTATTTCCTGGTAGCCTGCCGCACCTCACTAGGATATTGTCAGCTGAGGATTTGGGTGATGCGTTAGAAGGGGTAAAAACCTCTCGCTTTTTGCAGTCTCCAAGGCATTCTTCATTTTTTGAGACCATACCATATTGGGCAGCATTTCCAGTATCGAGGAGTTCTGTGTATTTTTGTTATGAAAGACATCCTTCATTCCATTACGTATGAACTCTCGAAGTTTTGGGAAATGTACTCCGATCCAGAAATTCAATTCTGCCATATGCTCGAATCTTTGATCAGCTCTATCTGCACCAAATCGCGAGCAAAGACCACCAGGTGTGTTTGAAATAGATAGGTCTGAAAGATCACCGCGCAACACTGCCGCCGTCACGTTCCATGTTCCGCCGCTTTTTGGGGATTCCTTGTTGATGGTCCCTTTCATCACTGTCTGCAAAAGACTTGTTGAAGCCATCAAACCTTTACTTCTCATGTCGTCGCTTGCCTTTTTTGCAAACTCCACGCCGATTTTGGAAGAATAGGTGATTTTGTTGATTGTCTCGAGAATTCCCTGGTCTTCGATCTTGAAGCCTGCATCTTTTGCGGTATTGGCAGCGAGGCCGACAAGGCCAAGCTGCTTCACGGCCTTGGAGGCGATAGTTTCCTTCAGGGCAAGCCCTGCGGCGTCCTTCGCAGCCTCGGTCCCAGCCTTGGCAATAGCGTTGGCAGAAGCGGCAGCTAGGCCTGCTCCTACACCCATTTGGATTCCCGTCATTATGACCTGAATGCCTAGTTCCAAACCAAATTTAGACCAAAAGCACCTCTCTTGTGCATCTGGGTCTTTTTTGGGAAAGAATTCTTGGGCTATCTTCCCAGTGTCAGAAAGCAGGTCAATTTGTACCACACCCAAGTTAGCCTGCCTCAAGTCAGCCTCATAATAGTATTTAGGGGAACATTACGCACAATGATTTGCGTCATGGTCTCAGCAGCTTCCTGAAATTGTAAAAGCATCAACCGTCGCCTCAGGGCTTCCGAGAGATGCTGCGCCTCGGACCAGTCTTTTTGTTCTTGCTTGACCCGACGGAGAATATCGTTGCAGGATATATCTAAGCATCGACCACTGTCGCAATTGAAATTGTCCAGTCCCAAGATCTCTTCTCCAAAAAAAGCCGCTTCGTCGAGTCCAGAATTGCTTACTGCCCACTGCTTGAGCACATATTCCTTGTACCATTCTACTACTCTATATTTCTCGACAATCTCCGGGCCTATTCTCCTGGTTAGCAAGGTTCCATAAGCATGCTAATGTGGCATATTGTTGAGGGGCATTTGAAGGCCACATAGCTCCAGGGCCTAAGTCATCACAGATTGTCTGGAGCTACGCATCCCACAAGTCCGAATGTGTCCTGATGGCTATTATGAACGTAGGGGAAATGTCTTACTCATTCTGGCCTCGCTCGGTTTACAGGCGCCATCGTATTTCCTTGAATGTTCCACCGCTTCATCTGGTACATGGCTCCCGTCGTCGAAAAATGTCGATGCCGCCATTGCTCGAAGTTGAGCACCCATGATCCTCGGAGATCGTGGTGAATTCGCCGGCGAAGCAAGAATGGACTCGATCGCGGAGAACCAGAGCAGCCCCCTGACAACGATCTTGTTCAGGGAAATCATTGCTGCTGTTGGATGGCCGATGGCGCGTCTCAATGCTTCCCAACCCAGGTCTTAAGAGGGAGATCTAATCTTTTACATTAGCCGTTGATGGATACGTTGGATTTCTTCAGAAATTACCACCCGCGCTCACAGCTGGAAATCGGATGGACACTAAAGTCAGGCTTGGAGTCACGTCAAGACTTTTGACATGCTGGTATTTTGGCTCGCAGTGCAAAAGCTGGTCAGGGCACACCTTTATGTGTTGAAGCCACTGGAAGCCACCCCACTACTAATTTGGCGGTTAACAATAGCTTGACAGATGACAGGCAAGTAGCGCAAGGCCCACCAGCTAGCAGGCCCAGGCCTTAAGAGCCTCAACACATCGGTCTAAAAGAGCTTGAACCCACACTCTGGTTCCGGAAATTTGATCTTTTCAGAATTCATTGCAATTGAACTAAGAAATCGATGTCGTGGACGAAATGATGGCTAATAACGTCAAAAATCATGTGAGCTTTTGGGTCGAAGTCCGACTTCGAAGCGCTCGGAAACGGGTCGTTTCGTTGTGGCCTTGACTTCATTACTAGGAGATCCCGAGGGATGTGATATCATCGCACCTTGTGAGCTGCTGTGGCTCTTCGGAGACCATTTGATGACACAGTCGGGGGCTATCAGCTCAGCTAGTATATGGATGAGGTAATATAAGATAGAAATGAGCAGCGCTTTTGGAGCTACCCTTTATGGGATAGAAGGTCAGTTTAATTAGCTTTGCTAGAGATTTCTAGGCTTTCTCGGTGTCCCATACTGGCAGGTCGATATCCACAACAATTGGCTTATTGAATTTTTTCCCTCCAGGACCATGAGGCCAGCTAGATGCCATGATGGCGGCATTGATAACACAGGTCTCTTTCCGTCCTAGTCTACCGGATAATGACTCGAGGTCGCATCGCTGAGAAGGAGGTAACCCACCCTGACCTCTTGCAGCCACTGGGGGCACCTCCAAAGACACCGCTGTTGCGACCGTACGATTTGGGCTAGACTGTTTGGAAGATGGCCCGGTGAGACTGGCAGAAGGTATTGAGGCCGAATGATGCGATTTTGAAGGAGATCTCCTGCTCGAATTATTCCAGTCGCCTCGAGATCCATCGTTTTCAATTACCCTTTTGCCTTTCGAGGATAGATCCACCAGAGATATCTTCTTGTTTCCACGTCCTGGATCTTCCCATCTCTCAACACTGGCTTCCTTGTACTTGATGTTTGAATGCTCCAGATCCCAACAAACAAGCTCTGCCCCTCTGCCTTCGTGAACATGACCGCAAATAGCCAGTCTCGGCCTCACTCTCCAGAGAGCATTTCTGAGAGCCTCGCAACCTGCTGCTCGACGGTCTCGGCTTTCGTCGCAATGATATTTTGGCGGGGTGTGGGTAACGACAATGTCCGAGTCCAACGGGATTCGACTCCAAAGATCTTCTGCTTCTTCTGGGCTGTACCCAAATGCCCACATTCCCCTTGCTGGTGAGTATGGCGAGCCGAAGATTTTGAATATCGTTCGGGGGCCGCTGGGAGATGAGAGTTTAATGATGGCCGCGGCGTGCTTCAGCCAGATGAGGGAGGAAGATTGTTCCAACAGGGCGGCGCACTTGGCGGGATCTTGAGGATCTTGATTGTGGAAGTAGAGACCATATTGAGCGTAGAATTCGGCGTCGAGGGTGATATCGTGGTTTCCTGAGAGAGTCAGGCGGAAAATTTAGAGCGGCTAGGCAGAACTCACCAGCAACAATGATCTTAGCCTCGTAGTCGGCCTCCTCCAACCATTTGGTCGTCTTTCGAAGCTCCGCAAAGGAGCCCTGGTTTGTCATATCGCCAGCGACCAGGAGGACATCGCCAGCTGGAAGCTTAAAAGCTCCGCCGGGCGATGCATTATGGGTATCTGAAATGCAGACGAAACGCGTCTTGCGCGTTGCGAGGGGGAAGCCCTTGGTCGCCTCGGTCGCACCCTCTAGAGTAGGCATGCTAGGAGTTGAGAGCTGCAGGGTTGGAGGTGGATGTAGAGCATTCACATTAGAGACAAAGGATGACCCGGAGATCCCAACGTGGACTTCTCGAGCAAGGGAAGGGACGACTGTTGCCTACCTCGACCTTACCTACGGTAGCTAGAATGCGGACTGTTTGCAGTGAGGCATTGAGAAAACGGCACCATACAGACATATGTAGAAATTGGCACGTATTTTCCAAGCAATTGAAGCTATTCCCAGCATGAACGTTATTGCTTCTCGCAAGAAAGATGGTGTTGAGGTTGAAGGATGAGCCACTTTCGGCAGCTCCACGCAAGATTGCCGGCGTTTGGCGCAGCCTCGCCAAGACATGCCTGCACCAACAACAGTCGAGCTCCCCTTTTGCAGCACAGGGGCGGCTGAGAACCAGAGCAGAGAACCCGAAAAACATCGCCCACTGCCGCCCAATTACCTCGCCGCCGCCGCCATCTTTACAGACGCCCTATTTTCCGAATAGCTTCATCTCTCGCCTCTCCTCTACCTTCGATATCCGCTTGCTGCCAATTGCCTGCTCTGCCCACTCCGCTCCTCGTCCACGCAGCCCCGACGCACGTCCATAAGCCTCCGACTAGTACCACCATCACAATCTAATTCGACTCCTGTGCACGCCAAATTGCTGGCTATTAGTCTCTGGGAGACCGACAGGGCCTCACACCCGGCTCGAGCGCATTATCTGCACTGGGCGCACATTTTCTCCTGGCGGTCTGCGGGCGCCTATTTCTTCGTTATCGAGAGACACCAGTATCTCAGGGTCTAAGACACGCTCGCGCCCCGTTTGCAGGTCTAGGTCTGGCGGCTTGTGTGCGTGCCAGAGCAGAGGCCGTCTCACAGCCCTGATTTCGAAATTCACAACAAGCCATGGCTGCGGTCTCCGCGCCGCATGCCTCAACCAACCTAACGACACCACCCGCTAGCTCCCACGATGGTCAAAACGCATGGAACTATTCTATGCCCTCCCCGAATGTGGTGAGTTGACCCTTGACGATGTGTCTACCTTTGTATCATGTTAATCCCGATGCCTAACAGACTTCTTCGCCAACAAAGACGAACCATGTACCCCGACCTCCCCTATCCCACAATACAAACGGTACCTCCCGCCCAGAACTTCAAGGACGAATGAACACGTTTGGCTCCCAGAGATCTGCAGATTCTGGACACCTCGCCCCCGCAAGAATAAACGACTTGACTCGGAAGGATAGTAGTATCAGTGAATCTGGGAGCGCACCAGATAGTCTGTTAGACCTCTACGGAAATAGGAGTGGCATCAATAGCATGGATTTGGGCGAGCGGCACGGCCCGACTGGAGACGTATACGATGAGAATGATCCGGAGCAGTCGAGATGGATACACAGAGACAAGCTTGCTCGTATCGAGAGCGAGGAATTACAAGCCGCCGGCATTGTCCTTCCACGCTCGCGAGCTGCCAGCAAATCGAGTCGAAAGGAGCGAAGTCGAGATCGCTATGGAAATAATTCCAGGGCTGAACAAACGGAGCAGAAAAGACTACGGACTGAAGTTCAACCTACGCAAGAAGAGGTTCAGGAGCTTAACAGTTGGGATCTGCGGACGCCGGAGGAAGTAGCGAATGATCCAAATGCATACCAGGACATGAGCGGAGGGGTCAAGGGAGTATCGAGGATACCGGTTCTCAAGACCAGCCCCTATCCTATACCCATGGAACACTTAGAGCGCGACACGCCCATGCGAAGAAAGATGAGTAACGGATGGGTCGGCGACGACGAGCCTATATCATATTCTAAATCTCGTGGGCGAAGCCACAGCGTCAAAGCTCTCGGAGAGGCATCGCCAATTTCTACGAACGCGACTCCTACGCCAGGGAAACGAATGGTTTCAGACAATTCTCCTACCAAGAAGACTGCGGCACGGAAAGTCACTGTTCCAGGGACGAGAGCAGCTTCAGCACCACAAAGACCGAAAACGAGATCAGGACCAAATCAGAATAACAACCAAAGGCCGCCAACTCGCGGTGAGCTAGGGCAAGTGAAAGCTCCTGAAGGCGATCCACCCTGGCTCGCAGGGCAATACAAGCCAGACCCCCGATTACCACCCGACCAGCAACTCCTTCCTACAGTAGCAAAACGATTACAACAAGAGCAATGGGAGAAAGAAGGCAAATTCGGCAACGCCTACGACACCCAATTCCGGCCCCTCAACGACGACGAGTTCCGTCCCCCCGACATCGTCACCCAAACAATAGAGATGGAGGAGCAGAAGCCAGAGGAGCCCAACACAGAATGGCCGCTCCGCGGCCCCAAGAGCCCCACGCTGAGTACAGGCAGGCCCGGCACAGCAGGTGGCTACTCGACAATGCCGAAGATCGCGCCCGGCGGCTCCCAAGGCGTCGGCCCCCTCCAGAGCCCCCGACCTCCCATGCGCGTCGACGAGCCGCCCGAAGACGCTAAGAAGGGCGGCTGCGGCTGCTGCGTTGTCATGTAGCACTACTGCTTACCTTTTCCTTTGTCCACTTGTGCATGCACGGTTGTAATTCGAGCTCGCTGGCGGCTGGCACTGACCCCTTCTATTCTCTTCGAGTACAAAAGCAAAAGCACTTGCGGCTGCATTCACGACCCTAACGACTCAGACAGATCAGACTCTTCCTTTCTCTTGTCATCTACTTTGATTGATTCCCCTGAAGGCGTTTTTGACACTTTTGTGGGGCGGGGTGGAAAATCGTGAGCATGGATGGGTTGAGTTGGATTCGGATTTGATTGATTGATGGATTGGGTGGGCGAGAGGTTGTATAGATATTGTGATGGTGATACATACCCGAAATGAGCAGTTGAAGAAAGAGAGCATTCTGATCATGTGTTGCATTTCCCTTTCTGCGATCCGTCCCGCTGCTCTTTCCTCTTTGTAGGCCAGTTCTAGATCTTCTTGCCCCCTGCTTTCCCCTCGTCATCGTGCGTGTTTCACCGCCATCGTCGACTTGGAACATCGTGCCCCGCTTCAAGAGCCCAGAACGAAGAGCAACCTTCACCAAAAGATCCTCAAGAGGCGCTTTTCAGGGTCTGAGGGGTCTAGACCCTTATCCTCGTCACTATGCATTGCCTAGGCCGCTAGCAACTCTTTGCTCACGAATAGCCAGGATAATTTTCTGTTTTCTCCCCTTGTATGGAGTGGAATGGAACGGGATCAGGGTCGGGAGGGGTCTCAGGGTCTTTTCAACTTCTGGGCCCTTTGCCTCATCACTGTGCATTTGGCGGGTTTCCTGTGACTACTACATCCCGCTTCAACTTTCCTTTCCTCTCATAGCAACAGGCAGTCCAGAGCTCTTCCCTATCTTCTACATGCTCCTCCGCATCCTAGCGCCGCCGATCTCCCTCCTCGATCTTGAGCCGCATCGAGACGCCCGGAGATCACGATCGCAACCTATGTTTTGAAAGGTCGTAGAAGCTTGTCCTAAGTCAGTAACCGTAAGAAATAGTTCCTAGTCTGAATCCTTGGCCTGTATCTCTGGCTATCATTTTCCTTCTCAGCTACCATATAAGAATTAGGTCTTCGGTACCAGTGCTCTGGGCCCGGGAGAGGCCGCCCTCGTCATTGCCCCTCACTAGACAATGTTAGTACCCCTCAACTTGGACAGCGAGAACACCCAGGAGGTTAGGATGCCCCAGGCTTGGGGACACTTGCAAGCAAATAGTCATCTGGCGTTGCTCTCGTCAAGATGCAGTTCTTTTCGCTAGTGGTTCTAGCGTTCTGGGGAATTTTCTAGTGTGTCTAGCAAGAGAGCAGAGGGAAGTCTTTGGCACTTATTCTGCATGAAATCTTCGCTAGTACCGCACGCCGACTATGAAGAAAGCGCGCTTCTAGCAGGTCTAGGTTCTTGAGAGAAAGAAAGCTTGAAGTCATCTTGCAGTACAGGAGAATTTTGCTGCAGGAGCATTAAGTACCTCGGCGCGTTCGCGGGAGCCACCCCTCATGGTGGACGCTTGGTCCCAAACCACTGGGATGAGATCTAAAGGAGACTTCTCTTTATTGCGCATTTGGAAGCATTGATGATGTCGCCAGTATTTGAGCTCCTCGGCAAGATAACGTGGGCTAGTCTACGAGTCTCTACACTGGATACACGCCGAGGAAGCTTTTTCACGTGCATGATCCCCAAGACAATTGGGAGAGAAGAACGAGACACAAATACGCTCATTGCTATATGTATGCCCCCAGGGCTTTACACAAAATAGATGAAACACCCAACCATGGGAAGTTTCATTAATTAGGATTCAGGATGAGGGGGAGCCTCCTTCGTGCAAGGGCTTCAGAAGTTGACAATAGTGAGTATGTCAAACGATACAGGCTACCTTGAGCCATAAAAGTAGGATTGTTCGATGATTTGGAGTAAATTTAAGAGGCCGTCGAAAAATTGAGGCTTGGTGGCTTTCGACCAAGGCGCGGATAGGGCGTTCGCCTTCAGGACTATTGACTGGCTTCAGTGGTTCGGCATCCTTTTGACATAAGGAAATAAATGAAGCCCACAAGATAATTTTGCCGCCCTGGTCATCTGATCTGGGAAGAAAGTATTGTAGAATGGCATGTCTGAAGCTCTAGTGAGCTCTAGAAAGAAGGGACAATCCCGTCTAGAGAACTCCAAGGCGCGGCCCGAAATCCGAGCTCCCGGACAAGAGAAGTAAGTTCCCGCCCGGACACTTCCCGGGTATAAGGAAAGCTAACATCAGAGCACAACGGGTGACTGTGCAAACTGTAAAGACGTACGTTGGCTGCATAGCCTCTTCCTGCAAGCTGCGGCCCAACTCTATTTGCAGCGCCGGACTTCCGCAAATGTGAAAATGCCAAGTTTGGGCCGAGGTGAAGCGCGCCTCGGTGCGGTGACATTGCAGTCGACGCCCAGAAAGGTGTCCCTTGGAAGCGTCGAGTGGTCAAGCGCTGTCACGGCAGCAGATCGTTTCCATTTGTGAGCTCCCCTTCGTTGACTGAAGATCTGATCGGATGTCACTCACGGGATGCTTCCCCTCAGAGTCACTCACGGAAATGTCCAATGAGATTGGCTCTGTATGAAGCTGCCTATTACCTCACGATGCCCAAGTGAACTAGACCCGGGGGACTTCGAAGCTACAGTCTAATCGCGTGAAATCTACGCGTTACCACCGCGACGGCGCATCGAAACGCCGCAGTGTCATCGGACACGGGCAGCTCTTGTCGAGAACTACTGGAGCCTGTCACAGGATAGCTGCTGTTTCAATTGGGCGGATGTTACGGCACGTTTTGTTTGGAATTAAGCAGTTCGGTCTTGTCGGGGCTTGGTCGGACGCGCAAGTCTCTGAGTAAGAGCAGGTAGTCGGATGCGATGGATGAGTCTGTCAGTACCCAACATATAACGATGGCTTCGCCCTGGAGCCGATCAGGCTTGCATGTTGCTTTTTGTATCACACACTTCCTTCTCCCAGTGCAACTCAAACAACCATATCCTTCGGGGATTTACATGAAAAGTCGCCACCCGTTGGTGCCACAGCCCACCAACACCAGTAATTCCTTCCCTACCTGAAGCCTCACCAAGAAAACAAACCCAACATCCATCGATCCTATCTTCACTTCCACCGTGTTCTCTTCGCTGTTGCAACACACCATATATCTCTCCATAACTGACCCCATACCCGGCAGTGATTTTCAACACCACCTGGTCTCTTCCGCATCGATTTTGTACAGCGATTGGTTTTTAGAAGAGCATCGGGCGCCTACCCCACCTGGACCACAGCGGCCCTGCGAGCTGCACAAGCGGCCTGATCCCTGGCAAAAAGACACGCCTAGGTCTCGGGTTACAGCGTCACCCACAAGTGGAACGTCAACAAGGCACGGCTTGCTTGCACTTGCATACTCAATTACTTCGGCATTATCCCAGGCCTTGGTTAATTTTGTCCCTACCCCCTTCTTGGACCCTTATATCTTCACTCTTCAAGTCCTTGACCGGCGAGAACTTCTTGAAATCCTGCGAAAACAACAGCCCCATCAAACAATACAACCTAGTCGAAATACTCCGCAAACGACACAATGAGCTCTCGATACTACCAACTTCAAGCCGAGGGATCCTACTCCTCACGGTCTGCTTCACCACGAGCACACCGCCCGCAACCTCAGACTACCCCCAACTACAGTCGATCATCTGCCTCCTCCGACTCTTCGTCGTCCTCCGCATCCTCATCCTACTACGGCGGTTCCTACTCGCAAAACTACTCCAGCGACGCTTCTTCTTCCCAACAATATCTGTCCCGCGTCGAGACACTGAGGTGCTCACGGTGTGCCAAGTCAGTCGAGACCGTTGTATCGTCATCAAGAGGAAGCCATGGAGAGCTCAGGAAAGTCAGCTCAAGCGATGCAAGTGCGAGTGGGATGGTCAGATTTGGGCACAACTTGTACTACTGCGACCGATGCGCCAGAATCGTGGGGTACAAATGAGGTGCGAGAGAGAGATGCAAGATGAAACCAGATTGGGTTACACAGAAGAAGGAAACTCTCTCAGAGAATGCGACGGGCCACGAGAACGAAGATACGAGACCACGAAGACGACGGCATTAGAGATTTCTACACAGCTGAGATACTGTCCCTCCTCAATGCACCAATACCCGACTCAATGAATTCCCCTCGCTCGAAGGCCAATTTACAGTACTGTATTCACGATATCCAAAAATATCTCTCTTCGAACAGCAACTCCACAACACTGCCACTCCCTCACTTGAGGTATTCGGGAATTCCCGACTTCAATCTTGGCGTTCGCGCATGCATGCAGATTCGGCGTTTTCCCTGCAGATTCAAGGAATTGCCAAAGCCTGCATGCAAGCCCGACCCCGCCTTGAATCTTCCAATTGGTGGGGCTTCAACCCGAGTGCCGCCATCTTTGATGCTTCACCTACGTCATTGGGGTCTGAATTGCACACGTTGCAGAATCTATCAAAACCACAACCTTTGTTGCGATACTATTGCATCGCATCGATACATCTCAAATTGCATGCAGTTGTTGCTTCAAGATCAGCGTTGGGGGCGATGAACTTGTGGAGAGGGGCTTGGCGTAGTGCAGATCTCTTGTTTCTATTTATGATCACGAGCTTCTTCCCAGCGGTTTAGCGAGCGATTTTTCTTTGCTTTGGGCGTTCAATTCATTTGTACGATATTGTGATACCACTTTATGACGGCAGAGGGGTAAAGAAATTATTCAGCTGGGCTGTACTGTACTTCTATTATGAATCAAATTCAACTTGAATCGATCTTCTAGCAACCTCGCTGTGACTTCCACTTTTGTATTGAGGGCCAGCAAATCTCATTCAATCCCGGAACCCGTTCCCTAACTTTATATATGATTTCCACTTCCTTGAAATTTCAGACTTCAACCTCCTATTTTACCATCTCGTGACTTTCCCCCCGTGACCTGGTAGTCCCACCGCAAACCAAGTAGCGTTAAATGCAGACAAACTTTTATATCGCGCTCATCATCATGTCATCTCTAATTTACGTTCAATGAATGAATCAATACTGGGTCTGCCCCTCGTCACGTTCTCAGATCTCGCTTCCCCATATCTCACGCCTAATTTTTGTTGAGAAGACCGCTCCTCCCTCTGTCGGTTTCTGACGGTATTGACGAGAGCACTTACTCCGAACACATGACACCGTGTTCACTCTTTCGCGACCGTAGTTCGGCTTCTGGTCCTAGGGTCCCAGACTTTGAAATCACGGGGCGGGCTTATGTTAGGTAGAGCTGGGTGTTGACGAACGTTAATCTACTAGACTACCGGTCGCTTTTGTTTTGGCGTTGCAGTCGATAAACAGCTCAAGTTCAAATTTCCCCTTTCGCAAGGAACAAGCGCTTCCCGAAGGAAAGAGGCAATACTGTGTAGGCAGTTGCGAAAAAGGCGCATTCTTGATTTGGTTTTTGGCGAGGTTAATGCAATTTGATTGAAGATCTCATTTCATCGTTATCATGAATACCAGAAGCGGCTCTGTGAATTCTTTCGGGGACTAAAATTGACAAGCTATCCAGCCTTGTCTTACACCTGTCAGAAGATTTAGCCTGCACAAGTTCTGGTCATCATCATCCTGATTCGGCAGCAAGTCGCTTCATGGGAAGTCCAGTTCCAAGGTGGGGTGTGGCTAGAGAGCCCTACCGAGAGCGTTGATGGAGAAAGGATCCACTGATAGTTTGAGGCTGGATAATGCCTCTGTCTTGATGCTGCAGAATTTCTGTGCAAGTGCTAGCTAGCTGGAGGCGTCATTGATGCTTGTGTCTTGGAGTTCACACTATGCCAAAACTTCTCAAATATCGTTGCGAAAGAGAATTCAGTCCTTTTGAATCTCGCCGTCTTCTTGTTGCGCGATGTCAAAGCCTAATTCGATGGTCCAGAGAGACGGTTGCGCTAGAAGAGTAGCGTTGCAAGCAGAGGTGTGGCTACATGCGGCTCAAACTTTTTGGGCTCCACCATCTAAGTGGTTTGGTACTGGATCCAGTGGTCGTGAAAGTCTATCAGGCTGCAAGAATGCGACGTTGTTGATGGAACTTCAATTCAGAAATCTCGATACAATAAGGGAAAAGTCACGGTGCGAGAACGCTCAAGGGGAATCTGTATTGCCTGGTTGCATATTGACTGGAATGGCTTGAAGAGAAATCAAGACCTCAAATCAGTGAAGCGATTGCATCCGAAAGCTGAGAGTGTAGCCTCACTTGTAGTTTCCCCCTCATATGATTGGCATCATTTCGCAAAAAGAATTCTGTGACATGGGTCCAACAAACGCCGTGTTTTGACTCCACTGTGAGATAAATGTCGAATCGGTGTGCTGAAATGATGGCACTTGCTAAGGTCAACAGCAGTCGCGAGCAAGTATTTGCGGCCACTAGTCCTCCATAGCGGCTTCGGGCTCATGTGTCAAGCTGTCAACAACTTCTGACAGCGTGTCCGGCCCAGCTTTGGCGCCCGTGTTCAGCGTGAAATCCACCCATCTATCCACGAAAATGGCTATAGTCTTCGGGCATGATGACACTACGACTTCGTTCGGCTCAGAAGACAGCATATCAAGGCTCTATTCCCCCAGGAACCTCTGAATTCTCTTACTACCTTTCACACATCTACCCTAATCCTTTGGTATGGATTTTGAACACTTTGTCTGCAAAGTCTCAACATCGCCTTGACAGAGGATTCACGCACACTCATCTACCTTCAACGATCAATTTCGGACTTCAAGTATCTATCTTCCACGCTCCCCACTCTTTCGAGCTCGTGTTGATCAGTTTTATAGAAAGTCCCAGTCACCTAATCTGTGTCCTCGTGGTCAATCCCGTCACCATGGCGGCTTCACCTTCCCGCAGGAGCCGTAAAGTGAAATTCCTAGCGGGCTTTCCGCGATGGATGTTCACCGTCGCTCTATTTGGTCTCCTCCTGTCATCCATCCCAGGTGCCTCTGGTGGTACGCTCGCCATCAAGTCGAAGAAGGTTGTCATCCCCAAGACGAACTACAATTTCCCCTTTGACAAGACTGTCGCGCCACAAGAGGTGGTCGATTACTACAAGAAAACGGGCCACTGCCAGCCAAAGTATTTTCGACATGAGCCGTACAACTACAATGGAACGCAAATCGTTCAGTGGATCGACACGGTTTACGTTCCAATCATCAAGAATCAGTTACCCCTGTTCCAAGAGCTTGCTGAACCCCAATTCTTCGGCGAAGTCATGCTGGACATGCCGAACTTCCATTGCGACTTGGAAGAAAACGGTTGCCGCGAGATGCCAGACTGCCAACATATTGCGGCGAGTGTGATTATAGAAAACCCTGACATGTCCCTGGGGCAAGCTCTGGAGGAGACCAGAAGACGCTATTTTATGGCTCAGATCTATAACGAAATAGGACGGTCGGGCAAAGAACTCCTGGTAAGCGTATTGTTCGACTGACGTTGACCTGTACTAACATGGATCAGGGACGGATGGACACGGCGCATAAAGGTGTCATGGGTATTATTCCGAAAGTTACTCAGGATTTCTTCCCCAAAAAGCAGAAAGCGGCAGAGCTGGCTTGTATGGGGGTCAGACTAGGACTCGACATCAGCGTCACTATCGCCATGACAGCCGCGAGTTTCGGAATAAGCTGCGGATTCGACAAATTATCTGACAAAATCTCAAAGACATTTAACGATATATTGGAGAATATGACGAAAAGCATAGAGAAGGCAGCGGTAGAAGCAGCTCAAACCTCAGCAAAGTTTGCGCTAAAGGTCGAACAAAAATTAGCCGACCTTGCGGTCGAGGTCGGCACACAATTGGTAAAGGCGGGCGGCAACAATTATGAGACACCCTCCCCTGAAGGCGGACCTGCACCCGTCCTTGACCTCGACGAGCCTCTTCTTAGCATTGAGAACACGCCAGATGGTATTTGCGGCTCACTTGGTGCCGGTGTTGTGGATCAGAAATACGAACATTTCACTGAACTGTTCTTCTACTACTCCAAGCACTTCTTGAAAAATCGTAATGCCGTCTCAGACCAGGTGGCGTGTTTGTACAACAATACGAATCCGGAGTTACTTGACTCGAGAGAAGTGTTCCGAAAGTCGGCTCTTTCCGAAAAGAATAGACGCAGCAAGTTGAGCTCCGCTATTGACAAGTGAGTATCGCCTCTCCACGCATCAATCAAGGGGCCATGACCAAACATCGAGCTTTCACTGACTTCCTCTCAGTTCAATTCGAACTTACTATACCCAGCAAATTATCTCGTACGCATGGCAAGCCAGTCATGGCTACATCGAGGGGGCAAGTATGCCGGGCGACAAAGTTCAGAAGCAATTTCTAAGTACCAGAGGAAAGAAGAAGGAGCGCGCGTGTGAAGATGAGTGGTGCTACCAACTCTCAGGCTGGACAGCTCAACCCAAAAACAATCGCCAGACAAAGATTTGGGGTTCGAATGCGCTGGCGAGCTGGGGTTTCAATAACACTGAGGTGATCCTCGGCGCCGTTCAGAACCACCGCAATCCCCGGGACGTCATCCAAGCGTTCAAACCGGGTGGCGTTGGGCTCGACGTCGCAGCTTATTTTGGGTCTAATATCACCGGGTCATTCTGGGACCTCCCGGTTTGTCTTGGCATCGACGATATCCACAACTTTAAAGACTGCCCAACATGTGGCCTTGCAACTTACAAAGGACATTTCCCAGCTTTTTGTGGCGGATGGGGGGATCGTCAGACCAAGGGTTTCTTTAGGAAGGCACACCTGGGGCCTGGGTCGCAGGAATTCTCGGATGGTAGAAGCGCCAATACAATGGAAGTCAAAATTCCTCAGGTCAGATTACCCTCCCTCTCTCAGCACTGATTCCGGACTGACTGTATCTGTATGACAGGTGATGCGCCGTTTGAGTAAAAACGGAAAACTCTCGCCGGCGCTACATTTCCTCACGATGTGTGATCTTGGACTGCAGTTTCCTCCCGCGGATTGGGACCAAAAGAACGGCCAACTGGCAACATGGCACTGGATCAAACTCAAACGCGGTGGCCACAAATTGTGTGATCAGATCGAGTTGGAGATGGAGAACATGAGTGAGGATGAAGCCAATCAACATCTTTGCAACGGAAGATCAGCTGCCACGAAGGCTATCATGGATAACAAGGGGACATATTCTGACCGTTCTGAACTTCCATACCCCCCGGGCCACCGGAATCAATGTCGCCTGAAGCCTTACAAGCATTATCTCGATCCCAAGAACAACACATCAACCTTTGACGAGACGACACTGCCTCAGCTCGCTGGAACGCCCTTCACAGCCAACATCACTCTGCCAGATGGTCAAATCCTCTCAGCCACCGGCAACTTGAACTACTCAATGGCAAATGGATCTATTCCTCGCCAGCTTGAATTTTTGTCCGACGGAACTGTGCTGTCGAACGGGCGGGCCAACCTCACCCTTGTGGATGGCTATCTTATGGACAACGGTACCACGCTGGCCAACTTGACTCTGGCGGGCAAGAACCCTCTGCCAACACAGAACGTCTTGGCCACAGATGGCACCGTATTGGCGACGCTTACCAACGGAAATAGGCCATGGATTAACAATAAGACGCTCCTCGCGAGCGGCTCAGCGTTGAACGACTTCTATCTCCGGCCCAAGAATCTCACGCATGTTGATGACTCCGTGGTACCTGCAGGCACTTCGTTGAACGAGTTGCCATCGAACAGCAGCATATGGAATGACGTCTCCTCTCTCCCCAGCTTGGAACCCACCTCTAGTGTTCCCATCGTCGGCAGTGTAATCCCTACGTCTACTCCTCTAGGCTCACTGGCATCATCGACCTCTACTGTGTTGTCGCAATCACAATCTCTCACCGCCACAGCTGCCAAGGAAACAAGTACCTCGGAGGCGATTGCTTCATCAACCACTGCGACCAGCACCGAAAGCTTTACTCCGGCTCTTAGCTCATCACCGGTTTCATCGGTAGAAGAACTCACCACCACCTCCCAGGAGGCCACTTCTTCCACCACTCAGTCTACTACTAGCAGCACTGAGGCAACGGCGCCGACTACCAGTGAGGAAGGATCAGAATCTGCAAAAGAACTCGACCTTCCGAGTGCTACATCCGAACCGTCGACCAGTAGCAGCACCGAGCCAACTGCTCCTCCTACAAGCGAAGCCTCAACGTCTTCAGCAGAATCTGAACTTCCGAGCACTACACCCGAACCATCTCCCTCTCCAGCAGAGCCAGAACTCCCCAGCACTACACCCGAGCAATCATCCTCATCTACACCACTCCCATCACCCACAACCACAACCACAACCACCTCCCCACCCCCCCAATCCACAATCTCCACCCTCCCCACCCCCCTCACCCTCCCCCTCCTCCCCTGCGCCGCCCTCCAAAACAGCACCGTCTACCCCGCCGGCGTGCTCCTCCAAAACGCCACCCTCCTGCTCAACACCACCGTCACCGCCACCCACACGCTCGCCGTCAACGGCACGCTGCCCCTGGCCAACGGCACGCTTTTGGGCAACGAGACTGTTCTGGCGAATTGCAGCGGGGTGCTCGGGTTTCAGTCGTTTTACTCGTTGGATTAGGGAGTGGTGGGCTGGCTTTGTGAAGGGGTTGGAGTTGGAGGTATGTACAGCATTAAGATAGACACAGGTTAGTTAGGTGGATGCTGATATTCACAGGACGCGAAGCGAAGCGAAACGTTTGCATGCATGCGGCGATGTATCGAGTTCACACTAAACTCACTGCGTGCTCTGGCCTTCCTCGCTGATGTATCGAAATTGTTTTCTTTCCTTGTACTGATTTCTTTGCTTGATCTTATCCTCGTTCTCGTTCTCACCCCACTCCACTCCACCCATGTATCGATCTACTCACGGCGGAGGGGATGGGAGAGGCATTTTCGTGCTTTTATCCTAACTTCATTTCCATGTCTCTTTACAGACAGTCGTACTTGTGTTGGATTTCGTTTGCAGGAAGAAAATGGAGGAACTTATTTCTTTCTGTCCCTCGTCGACCGGGGGTATTTGCAATTTCGGGGTGTTGGTGCCAGGGCGTCATTTCTTCTTCTTTCTCACAAATGTCAATCGCGTTGGGTTAGATAAAAGTGCCGTACTTAACGTGGCAACTCCAATAAAGAGGATAATCTTCGAATCATCTCATCTCCGCGGCGCGTGACTCTCTCCGTTCTTCCTGATACAACAATGAAAACCATGAAAACAAGCGTGAGAATAACCCTATGAGAATCTCTGACTCCTTCTCGGAAGATTCGAAAAAGACGTACTTCATCTCCCGAAGTGCCCCACCAGCAGCACCCGGAGACATCATCACATTACAGCCCCCTCACGCAGCACATCTCCCGCCACCTCTTTGAACAATATCTCCATTTCCCATCCATATGCATACATACACAATCATCACCCAGCATAAAAAAAAGGAGGAAACAATCCCAAACATCCTCGCCATGCCAACCCCAAACGCCATCCGCCCGCTCCAAATATCTACTCACTCACACCTGCAGCGCCGCCGCTCTCCCACTCTCCACAATGACCTGCTCATCAACCTTCGCCTTCAAGTTCCCAAACTCAACACGCTTGTACGTCGTGATCCGCGCCTCGTTCATATCGATGTCGAAGAACCGTATCCGGCGGTGGTAGCCTCCGTACCCGCCATACCCGCCGAAGCCCGCGCCGCCCGCGTAGCACATCCAGAGCGCGGGGTTGGAGGCTTCGTTGGAGGACAGGGCGCAGTATTCGTTTGCGTGGTCACTGAAGGAGAAGGGTTAATAAAAAGGTAAAAATGAGGGAGGGGGAGGAAACATACTGTCCGCAGCTCACGAGTACAACGCCCTCTTCCACCAGCGCATCTCGGAACCCTGAGTTAAAGCCTGGCGCTGTGACACCTTCCCTCCATTCTCCCTTCCTTGGCAGATCCTCGTTATTATACTCCGGCAACGGGATGTGTATGAACGCCAAATCCATATGAATGTGTGTATACCCTTCGTGCGCCTTCTTCAAGCTCTGCGCAGTATGCTCGAACCACTCTATCTGGTTCTTCTTCAGCCAGTCGTAGCCCTTGAATGCGTGCTCGTCGGGGGAATATGCGTGTGTGTCCAGGAGGTAGATGGTAAGGGCGGAGTGCTTCGAGCTTCCTCGTGCGAGGACTTCGACGTAGTAATTTCCAACGCCGTCGATTTCTTCGGGACCGGCGCGTGAGAGGGAGTAAGGGAGGGTTTCGATTAGGTCCATTTGCTCCTGGCGTGGCATGGAACCTTCATCGTCGTGATTCCCAAAGATGGAGGCGTAGGGGATTTTGCGCTCGATGAAGAGATCTGCGTATTTGAAGATTGCCTGTTCTGCGTTAGATAGAAACCTAGAGTCAAATTGAAGGTCCACCTACACTCTGCGCATCCGGCGCAGTCTCTCCATTGACCTGATCTCCGCTCAAAATAATAAGATCCGGCTTCTCATCATCCAATAATCTCTCTACGAATTCCAAAGTCCGTGGATCCGCCTCACACTTCCCACCCTTGTGACCAGCCGGCTGCTCATCTCTGCAATGTCCGGTCCCAGTGCTCAAGTGCAAATCTGCCACTTGCATAATCTTGAACTTCCCATTCCCATCGATCCTGGGCTGTATCTTCTGCGGACTCGACGGCTTCCCCCTCCGCACACTCAACCGCGCCTCATGAGCCTCTCCCGACGAATCCAACAGCAGTGGCGTACCCACCAACGACCAATTCTCCCGCGGATCTACAGCGTCCGCCCCAAACAGCACATCAACCGCCGTAATCGCATTATTGCTATCACTCGCATGCCGCTTTGCCGACCTCTTCAACCACAGCCCCCCAAGCCTGGACTCCCACCGCTCATCCGCCTCGCCCTTCGGCCCCGTCGACGGATCCAGCCTCCCCACCGAAACATCCACCACGACCTTATCATCGACCTCCAGCTCCTCCTCTTTCTTCCTCTTGATATGTACGTACGCGCTGCTCACCCAGCCGCTCCCCAAGTACAAATCTTTCTCGATGCGGTGCCAGACATCGGCGTCGAGCTTGCAGCTGGACAGGAGGTTGATGCGTGAGCAGGTCGTGACGGTGATGTCGGTGATGACGAGGCCCGGGTGGTGCGCGGGCAGGGCGTTGTGGATGGCGGAGGGGAGGACGCGGAACTGGTTGTCGAGGAAGTAGATGACGACAACGGTGAAGATGGTGAGGGCTGCGAGCTGGGAGATTGTGCGGACCTGAGATGAGGGTTAGCTTGAGCTGGAGAGATGTGCGCAGAGATAGAAGATAGATGGTGTTGATAAAGGCCATAGGACGAGCTGGCAGCAAGAGCGCCGATTTCCAGGAGCCACAGAGCAATCAAGTCCACTACCTACAATCCGTCTCGTCATCTTGCCAACGCGCAGCTCGAGCGGCCTCTTGGACCAGCCCACTTCGCCGCAGCAACTATTGAAGATCTCTGTCGCAGATGGCCCATCCGCAGACGCGTCAGGCGGGCATGCCTGAAAGTCGAAGCTATTCACAAATCAATATGGGCAGGAGAAGCGAAGTGGAAAAGTGAGGATGGGGAAAAAGGGGAATGCTTGGCAGTTTTTGTGCTCGTGTTCCCCAGATTTTCCTCAAAGAGCCCATCGACGCTAGCGGAAGCTAAAAGGGACCCCTGTTTCCTTCTCCCCCCTTTTGTCTCGTGATCCTTCCATAAGCATCTGGGCGGCGCAAGCAAAGCGTTGCATTCCCGAAAGGGGTGAGATGAAGTTATTCTCATGCGATCAAGATATCAGCCAAGAATAATTGGAGACACTTGGAGAGTTATACATTTCAAGTAAAATTCATTCATTCCTATACTTTCCGTACTATTTACTATTGCTATATCCTGGTATCACTCCATGTTCGCCTATCGAAGGCGATCCTTTCTCCTGTCCTTAGATAAATAATCACGCCCGCAAAATGTATGCTGCCTGAGCAATCCAAAAAACGCCAATCCAAAATAAACCGTATGCTTGCTATGCTGTATTTGACGGTGCTGTTGTGCCATAATTGGATGGTGACGACGGAGACAAGCTGTGAACTTGCTGATGAGCGACGGAAGACCACAGATGGTCGCGAGACGATGAACGTTCGGTGTGTCTTGTCGACTTCTTCTCAGTGGGATGTTGAGCCCATAATCCACAAGGGTTACCTGAATGGCATTTCGCCTGGAACACCCATTCCCATCTCGGATGCGTTGCTGTTTGCTCTATGCAGATGATTGAACTGCTCGGGCACGCTCCTTGGTATCTGCACGCCAAAGCTCGAACCGCTTCCTTGCCTTAATGGGGGTCTCCTCGGCATTCCCATACCCATATTTTGATTCATGCTTAGACCTCCATCGAATTCCTGCTTGAACTCGACCGGTCTTCCACCACCGCCGACTCCTTCACCAAAATTTCCCATGTGGTTTGTTGATGGGATATGATTTCCCATATGATGTGGGCTTAGATCTGAGAAGTTGTTATACTGGCCGGGATACTCCATTGGGCTTTGGATTATCGCTGGGCTAGTGAATGGTGTAGATTCATTGCCGCTGCCCGAGCCATTTACGGGAGAGTTCAAGTCTTCAACACGCTTGTCGAAGGTTACCATGGGAGCAACGGCACGGTTGAAGTCGGTGTCAGGCTCGACCTTGAAATGGCCGCTGGTGCCATCCCCGTTGTAGCCGGGGAAGTTGCTTGCGACACCCATGCCAGCATTACCGAAGCCATCAAATATGTCGATATCCGCACATGGACTAATGCCGTTGGCGGGTGGGTCTGGCACTGTCTGTAGCATGGGGTTGACTAGACGAGGAAGAACATCATGAACCTTCGATAGAAGCAGTGGTAGGAAACGGTGATCACCATTGCGGAGCACCGACAGAAGGGTCATGAAGTCCTGGAGGTAGTCACGGGGTCCACGTTGGAACGGATCGGGGTTAGGTGGGAGGAGGGACAACACATCGGTCAAGGAGCACGCGACGTCGAATAATTTCTCGATCTGGAAAGTTTTAGATAATTAGTTTGATAGATGGAGACGACGACATACCAGTCCGATGCCATGCACCTCCATGCTCTGCTGTGAGAAGTGAGAAGTCATGGATACCAAGTCGCGCGCGATCTCTACAGGGTATTGGAAGGTCATGCTTGGATCTTCGTGGTTCGAGCTCAAGCAGCCGTTCTGCATACTCAGCTGCCAAACCATCGTCCGCAGCCATTGCTGACTCGTTCTCAGGTCGGTAGTCTGGTTTTCAGTCGAGTTGAGGTAGGTCGGTAGGGCTTCGTTCAGCTGCTTCTGCAGTGCAACCAGGTAAGCCGGCGAGCAATCTGTCCGCGTCTTATTCCATAACTCCATGAAACTGTCGTTGAATGGGCGGAAGAGGCTGACGAGGTGGAGGAAGCCAGGAAGATGCTGAGCCTGGGTATCGGAAGGATCGTCATTTTGCGTGGGGAGGTTGATGGTAGCCTGGAGCGAGATTGGTCGATGTCGCTGTAGGGCATATGCTCTGTGGGATTGTTAGCAAAGGGATATGCGAGAGCGAAAGCGAAGCATACCTCTCGGTGACGAAGAGAAGCCAATATAATCTCCGTCTTCTCGACGACTCAACGGCATCGAACTGTGTATAGGTATCCTCTTTCTGTAGACCAAGGATGTGTGCCAGTGTCGTAGCCTCACGTAGATGGAACCAGGCTTTGTTGTGTAGATCCAGACCGAAGTAGCATCCAAAGAGGAAGTAACTCGTGCAGAGACTATTCAATGTCGGTGTCTCAAGGTGGTCGTAACTCTTTCTGACTCTTAATGTTTCCTCCATCAACAGATTGCCCGACACAAGATTCGCACCCGGAAGACTGTCGAGACCGAGGGGATCGCCCGGTATTCCCATTCCAGGCTGGATCATCATGAAAGCGCACAGCGATGTCAACAGACAGTATGTATCGGCGTTCTGGTCCGCATACAAGGTTTGTTGTTCCAATCTCCCTCGGTGCAAAATTGGCATCGTCGGATACATGTTGGCGAAGAAAAAGTCGATGCATTCCTTGATCATGTCGCTCGTCAGCAGGCCCGGCGTGGGCGCGAGAGTCGGACTACATGGCGGGCTGGAGACGCCGTTCAATCGATTCGCGACTTTGGAGGAGAGCGTCGTCTGTCGTTGCGTTTCGCGCAGTTCGCTGATCACCTTGGCCCGCGACCCCTTGGGCCCCTTCTTCTGCGGGATGGCGTGGTAGGTACACGACAATTGCGCCGACGAGCAGTTGCGGCACGGATTGATGCCGTCGCACTTGACCTTGCGACGATGGCAGGCGTCGCATGCCCTCTTGACCGACGACGACATCGTTGCGGTGGTGGTGTGGTGGTGGTGGTGTTGTACTGTGGTGCCGCTGCAGAGAGCCGTCCGTTGGGGGGTGGGCGACAGATTATCGTGAAGCGTGGCCGTCCACGCGCTCGCGGTCGCAGACGGACTTGCCGGGACAACGTGGAAACGTGGTCGTCAATTCGATCGGATTGCCGTATCCTCCTGTGCCTGTCGTATCTGTTTCTGGCTGTAGTGCACCAAACTGGCAAACTATGGGGTATTTCGCGGGTGATTTGGGAGTTTGGCGGAGTACTGGAGTACTTATTCGGACCGGCTGCTGGGCATGGGCGGGACACGGGGAAGGCACCTAGGGCACACACCTAATTTCACAAAGTGCGGGGGTAGCGTCCACAAACGGCCTGCTATTGGGCCAGGGCACGCTGTGGGATTCCGGTATTCGTCCTGGGGGCGGGAGCCTATTCCGTGTTGCTGGTGCACTCACAGAGGTATTGCAGAAAGGAGTTGTATGAGGAAGAGAATCTCCCACTCTGGAGCAACAAGAGTAGAACTGCAGCGGCGAGTCGGCTGACGAGGCCGGGACTCAGGAGGCCAAGACTTTGAGGCGACCAGAGGAAAAGGGAGAGCAATGTCTTCTCTCCTTCTCCTGCGCATTCACAGGCGGCGGGTGGGCTCATGGGCTCAGTGGACGACTCGCGCTCTCACGCTCTTAGTTGGTGGTAACGTAACAGCTTCACGATGGCTGTGTCAGCAGCGACCTGGACCTCGCATTCTCCCCCATAGGGCTGCACATTTGCATCTGACTCCCGGCGGTCAAGCAATGAAAAAGGGGCGAGTCGCTGCAGCTTGTCACGATCATTTCCAGCGTGCTCGGGGACTTGAGGACTTCTTTCGACTCATCAAATACAGTACAGACACTGGAGTCAGGTTTCCTTCATTTTGTCGCATAAACGTCCCATTTCCACCTCCCAAATCCAGGCCTCGCTCCATCCCTTCCCTGGCCAGGGGCGGAGCTGGTGTGCAGAGAGAGTATTGAAAGGTTGGCGCCTCTCTGCAAACTAAATCGCCTCCCTTCAAATCAGATCGCAAACCTTCAAGCCAGCGCCACAAGGCCGCCTCAAGCCAAAAAATACGAACTCTCAACTCGCACAATCTCGACAAAAGAAGTCACCATATCTGTCGTGTTTCCCCAAGTCCCAGCTTCACCTTGCATTTCCTGCTGTGCCACATGCCGTCTTGCAATATCCTCAAATTACAGCGCATTGTTGCATTGGAGGCGTTTCCTTCGCCTCGATCGTGCGTGAGGCGCCAATCGAAGAAGCCACCAAGAACTCTCGAAGGATCTGATCCCCATCGGCTTGCCTGCATGCGGTAAGTAAGAATCGCTCAAGACATCGCTATCCCTGCAAGCTTGCTTCTTCGCGTCTTCGTTTCAAGCTTCCATGGCATAAATTGTGGACATCCCGCAATTGGTCAGACTGCAAAGTCAGCACTTTGAGATACGTTTCTTTTGAACAAGGACAAGATAAAGATGAGCCACCGCCATGATGTCTCATTATGTCTCATACCCATTACTCTTGGGCGTGTTCCAATTATAGTATCTTCGCACCAAAAGAGCGGTAAGAGCATGTGCAAGGTACATCAGCCTCGACTTTTGCCGTCAAGGCCGAGAACCGCGGCACTTGACGACCACGCGGGCACGAAATACCATCAAGGCGCTTGCCATCGACGCTTGGCTCGTGTTTTCGAACCACATCAGATTGCCGAAGACTGACAACGTCAAATTCGGTTGAGCGTGCGTTCCGAGTCAGGTCGAAATCTTTGGAAATGCTCACCATCACGGGATTCAAGATCATGTGAGGTCACGGAGCTTCGCCTGAATTGGTGCAAGTTTACGAGTAGGACCGAATCTCTGCATCCCAAAGTTGGGGATGCGGAGAAAGGCTTGAAGTGCGGAGGTTATCGCCTGAGAGTACATGCGATCTGCGATTGCATGTCAGTTTCTAGGGATTGACGCATCTTTGGGATTGGCTCAGAAGACATTTCATCCGGCACACTTGGTCTGTGGAAGATATTTCACCGAGACGTTGAGTCGACGAATTTCCTATACGCAAGCGTGCAATGAGGCGGAATAAAGCTCTGTCATTGAAGTTGAGATGTTCTAGAATTGTCGTCGTTTGTTGCCAAAAACTTAACTCATTTGGACGTAAGTACTTCAGGCTTTATATTCAACGACAAACAATCAAAGGTTTTTCCATATCATTCATTGCGAGATCCACCCCGCATTTTCCTTGCTGTTGGAGTTTCGGCGAAATTCTGTTCCCATGGTATTCTTACCTCTCTCCACTTCCACAACGAACATTTGGTAGCGCCGCCATGGCGTCGGGACATGTCCATGGTGCCGCACATCAATTCGAGATGGGGCTCTTCCCCGGATTTGAACCCCACATTTACCTGCAGCAAAGCTTAAAAGGGCCGATGATATCTCGTCAACGTCCGCGTTTAGCTCGAGTATCTATGTTGACATGTAAATGAGAATGGTCATTCCTTCAACTCCGCACTTTTCTTTGGGAAACGATATCAGAATTGCCAGTACCCAGCAATGTGGACGTAGAGTTCCTTGGCCAAGTTGGGACACTCGGACGCCGGATTCTGTCCACGGCCAAACGTCTTGACAGGTGGTTGCTCTTCCAGTCGGGCTACCTGGCTGCGGATTTCCTCCAGCCTCTCCCTCCACTCCTCCTCGCCCCCCGGTCTCAAGATCTCCAGTCCCTCCAGGCCATGAAGTTGAGTGGCTTGAGTCCAGATTTCCTGACGCCAGTCTTCGTGGAAAATATTCCCAACCTGTATTCGGACCGCGTCCCACGGTCTGTTCCATCGTCCACAGGTCATCACATGCCATAATGCAAGACCATCACCACTGATGTTCTCCTCTGCATAAGGCCCTGTATCTCTCGGAGGTGGCTCAAGACCGATACTTCCGTCCTTGCAGACCCAATCCGGAACGCAGTATCTAAGGTAATCCAGCCGCGTTGCAAGGTCATGCCTCGGAAGCCCTTTCTCTGGCTCCAGCCAAGACTGGAGAGTAGATTGGAACAGCTCGCCATAGATCACGAATTGGAACAAAGCTCTCATCGGCTCACAGCTAATCGTGTACGCCTCCGAGACGCCTCCGTCCCAGAAGTTCGGCGTTGCATACCACTGCACGCCTGCCATGCGGTCGATCATGTCAGAAATCGGATTTATCAACTCAAATCGAGAGACATGGAGGCGGCGGATATCGCTCATTGTGAGGCCTGTCTTCGAAACACACAGCTCCATCAACGAATCGATGCCTCCACGAAATGCTTCGCGCAAAACCTCGGTATTCTCTTCGTTTTCCAGGCCCCACTCACCAACTTGACGAGCCGTTGCTGCTACAAGGAACCATGGATCTGGTCGGAAGAAGACTCGTGATGATGTGGCTGCAAGCTGCAAGATTTGATTCGGCGGCGTTTCTGCGAAGACATTGCGCAGAGTCCGGCATGATGATGCAGCGTTGTTGAGGTCTTCAATGTTCGCCAGGTAGCCCGGCAGCATGAGCAGAAGCTCGTTTGGGAGATTAATTAGATTCATCTTGAACTTGACCTTGGCAATCTTATTGCTTTTAGAGATGTACGTGCTTCGGCGAGGAAGCTTCTTCATATATATCTAGGACGTAGGGTCTTGATGTCAAGTATGACTCCTACCGGCGAATCACATGGCGCAGTCCGATCAAAGGTTTTCCCGCTGTCACCCCCTTTCCTTCCAAGCACGAGAAGCGAGAGATCTCCTGCGGCTGAGTATGAATTCTTTGAGGATTTGTCAAAAGGATTTGGGAGCCTCAGAGTCTCACGGTGATGGGCTGACGTCGAGCGAGTGGTGGGGCCAGCGTATAAATTCCCATCTCAAGCCTAGCGGCTATGCAAGAACAGGGGCGCTCCGACGTCGACCAGGGGGAAAGATCGCTCGCTTAACCCCGATGGCATTTCATTGCTGCATCTCTTAAGGCTCAATTGCCTGTTTGCTTCGCTCAAGAAGCCAAATTCGGTCATTTCTTCACTTCTAGCACTCAGTCAAAGTACCAGATGGGCAACAGCCAAGGTGAAAATCACTGCAAACCGCCAATCAACTTGAAGTGTCCAAACTATGCCTACCAAGCGATTCCACACAAAGACAAGGAGAGGCTGTCTGCAGTGTAAACAGAGAAGAAACAAGGTGCGAGCTTGGCCGATTTGATTGTTACACCTTGCTTACAGTAGGACTTCTAGTGTGACGAAACAACGCCAACCTGCTCAAAGTGTATGAAACGAGGAAGCCCCTGCTCCTTCAGCGAGTCTTCCCTCGTCGTCATACCCTCGCGCCGGCAGATCAGGCAAGCCAATGATCTAAACAGTACCGGCCTTTCGAATCTTCGAATCCTCCAGAGCAGCACCTCAGCTATGCTTCAATCTCTAGCCAGGGCCAGAAGCCCCTCGTTGGCCAAGTTCTTTTTCGATTACTACGACCCATCAGCACCCAGCTACCCCATGGATAGAATGGGGGACTGCGACGGCAGCCTTCGGCTCCTCTACCATTTCTCCATGTCCACGTGCGAAACGATATCACAAGCGCCTTCCACCCTCCCAGTATGGAGAGATATGCTTCCCCTCCTCGCAATGCAGCATGATTTCCTACTTTCAGCTCTACTCGCCGTGGCATCCCTCCATCTCGCCATCATGGAACCATCAGAACACCACCACAATGCAGCTCTCCACTACCAAACCGAAGCACTCACCCGCTACCGGCCCCAACTCTCCTCCATCAACCCAAAGAATGCCTCGGCCATCTTCGCATCTTCGTGCCTGATGCCCATGTACGCATTGGGAGTCCACAACACGTCGCTGCGCACCCTGGACACCCTATCAGAGATATACGAGGTCTTCACCCTACTCCGCGGCGTCGCGGCCGTCATCAAAATCGGTGCGCGGTGGCCGGACCTGCGCATGCCTGACCCCTCCGCTCAACCGATCAGCGACCCAAATTCTATCCTGCCAGAACGAGTCGAGAAGTCGCTCTCACTAATAGCAGCGCGCAACTCTGCAACGACTGCCGATGGAGAACTGCGCAAGACCTACGCTTCAGCTATTGACATGCTGCGGTACAACTTCCTCCTGGCACAGGAATGGCCCAATAACAGGAGAGTCATTCTGCACTTCCCCATCATATGCCCTCAGCTATACATGGCGAAGTTCAGAGAACATGAACCGTTCGCTCTTGTGATACTCGCGCACTATGCTATGCTATTACATTGGCTGAGGGGAGACCTGTGGATCAATTCGTGGGGGAAAGATATCGTGGATGCCGTGGGCGAATCCCTGGATAAGAAGTGGCATGACTGCATTGAGTGGCCACGGAGAGAAGTTAAAGACTGCTAGAGAGGAAGAACTAATTGGGTTATTCGAGCTTGATTGGTCACTTGAAAGCTAGGAAGCATCTATCAAGTGACTGAGTAGACTGTGTCATTTAAAACTTTCAGGGATAATGATTCGTAGTGACTCTTTCACGGCCCTCGTAGGGTTGCCCTTACACTTAATGGAATGCAGAATCAGCCGCACCTGCGTATCTGAGATCGGGATCGAGAATAGATCTAGTGTCTATATCTATATCCCTCATCTTGCGAGCTTCCCAAACATCAATATCCGCTTTCCTGTCCACTATAAATTTCCCGACTAATCATCTCCCAGTGACTCATGGCCGTGCTATCAACGACCTTTTGAGAACTGTAGGTCTTCCAAAGGCCAAAAAAATCATCTCTCCTCAAGTGACTACTCAATATCACTCAATCTTCCTGCTCCCCATCCCTTCCAACGCCAACTCGCGGCACGCAGAGCTTGTTCTTAGAGCCCCAGGCCCTCATCTACTACGCATCAAAATCGAAAATGAAGTTGGCGTCATGTCGTGGGCAGTGTGGGAGTTAGTGTGAGTCCGTATTACGGTGGCGCGTATTTGGGGTATTGATACCACCCCTAGTGCCGTATTTGAAGGTCTGTACGTATCACTGGAAGTGTCAGTATCATATGTATCACTGGCAATATACTATTATACGGCCAAGAGGTATTGCAGGGGGGCCGGGCAGGGGGATGCCCCTGCCCGGCCCCCCCTTTTCTCTCAAAATACGCTATATTTGGACGCATTTCCGTATTGTAGTATATTCCTAGTAATACTGTATATAAGCAATTATATTATTTACGGCCGTAGGTATGGCCTTTTATACGTATCACGGCCCGTATCCGTATTTTTGACGTTACTTACCATTTAGTGGGGCGTAATACTATATACGGATACACTAACTCCCACACTGGTCGTGGGTATCCAAGAACACCATAATGCCTATACCAGATATAATACCATACGATCATTCCGGGAATAATCCGATTCAGCATGAATAAACTTTACTCTCTCGTCGTGACGGTGTTCCTCTGAACGAACCTTATCTACGCTGGACGAAAAGCAAATGACACAGATCCTTAATAATCTAATAAACTTCCTCTCTCAATCGCAAGCCTACCAGTGGGAGTTAATAAGGGGATTGGATATCAATGAGACCAGGCAGATAGTTGTAGGGCATGTGGTAGACGAGACGTTCTGGCTCGAAGGGGAGGCAGTGGAAACTCTGAATATCAAAGGACCCCTCCGAAACGACGTGGAATACATATCCGCGCAGGTTAAAAAGAATATCCAGCTGATTCTTGAGTTCATGAGAAGCTTGCTTTCATACGAGACACAATCCCACGGCCCGAGTTATCCTTGGCAGCTCTGCTCGAAAATACTGAAAAGCTGAACAACACCAAATTTCGATTAGCGCTCAAATATTTGGACTTCGCCAATACACTTTACGATCCCAGGTCTAGCAAGAGCAATGCAGTGCTTGACTGAGAATCCTCGGGCGTGGTACCGTTCCCGCAATGGAATATAAGGACTACTTTTTTGTGGAATGGGCAAGACAATGAGAAATCTGGGAGCGAGAAGCAGCAATTGTTCGGCTTATTTGCTCGGCGATGTCAAGGGCGACAAGTCTCCATACTCAAGGACCCAAAATACTCCTCGCCGCTGCAGCAGAATATGCAGACTGTGGCTGATTACCTGCGTGCTATTGTGGAGGTTTCACCTAGAGGCCAGAAGAAGGGTGTTGTGCCCAGCTGGAGAGCAACAATACTGGAAAATCACTGCTTATTTGGAATCCTAGCATGTGCGCCAAAGACCCTATTGAACTTAGGAAGTTTCGAGGAACACTGAAGGCGTACGAGAAATATAGAACTTTCGAGCAACACTTTACCCCAATTCAAAATAACTCGTATAATTCGTCGGCAACCCCCCTTCCATCAACCCACCCCCCGGAACGTATACCCTCATCCCAATCGCCACCCCAGCAGTGCCATGTCTCGGGACATCCATCGGCGCATAAGAAGCCCATGTATCCGTCTCACTATCATAAGCTTCATTCTCATCAAACAACCCCGAAGCAGTATTCTGATTCTTTTCTCCGCCGATAGTAAAAATCCAAGTCCCAATCACCCCCGAAGCACAGCCCCCGCGCGCCGTCGGCATAGATGCCAGTCCCGTACCCCAGCGCTTCCGCTTGATATCATACGAGAAGACTGTATCCTTGGTATTATTGTGTCCGTATGCTCGACCGCCCAGGACATACAAACGATTGCCCACCAAGCCGACGCCAGCATGATCCCGCGGTTCAGGCATATCCGGCAGAGCAGCAAATCTCTTGGAAGCAACATCGTAGGATGTAAGTACAGAGATCGTTCCTTCCTCATCATCAGTGAGATTCGTGTTCGTCAATCCGCCAGCCAGATACACAGTCGTCCCGCTGACACCCACGGCAGCACTCCCTGTCCAGCGGCCTCGAGGCAATTGACCAATCTTTGTCCACCTGTCCAATACCGGATCATACGCAAAGCAGTCCCCAGTCGCATTCCAAAACGCCGTAGTACTCTGAACCGTGGTCAAGCCGCCCAGGACATACATCTTCCCATCGACAACAGCAGCGTTGGGATGATTGAGGGGAATCGGCAAATCCGCAACGGTCGACCAGGTATCGCTGGCGATCGAGTACTTTTGCACGGCTGTAACGGTGGGGAAATCGCCATCGGTCAGTGGGTAGATGCCTCCGATGATGTAAAATGTATTGTTGTCGAATTTAACGGCGCCGTGCTCTTGTCGTGGTTCTACAGCTATAGGGGCGACGGGGTTCCATGACCCTCGATGGGTATTTCTGGCACTAAGAGCAATGTGGGCTAGAAGAAGCAGCAATAATTGGATGCTGACGGTCATGGTTAGAGTTCATGTGAGAATAGTGAAGGATCCTCGAGCTCTCTTTTCTCAGATGGTGAGGGGTTGCCTGCAGGGATTTGTCGGGCTTGATGCAATGCCACCTCGATGCCCAATCGTTGTCTTCTTAAAGCCACCGCGTTAGAACCTCGCTAGATATTCAGAGAGAAGTTCCCTAGGAAGAATCAAAACGTCAAAATCAAAACCAAAGTATCAATGAGAGCATCCGAAATAGGATGCATGATACGTCTCGGGCACTAAAGCCGAAGTTCGACACCCAAACCCAGGAGAACTCCAAGTCGCTCATAAGTAAATCCTAGTCATGCCTTGTCAAACTCTCAATGAAATGAAAAATAGGCTCGGCAACGAGGAGATGAGATCCAGCTTGCGCAAAGAAGCGCATTTGGAAAGCAGAGCATCTACAGCTCTTCACCAAATCTCAAAACCGACATATGCTATCTCGCCAATTTCCATCTGCTGAGCAGCCAATGTAATGTAAAGTCTCGAGCTTTGAAGACGGCGATAGCTGCTCTTGGGTCCAATGTCCATGCATCTCGAATGTATGTTCTGATAGATCTCAAACTATGATCTTCATTAGCGAGGACTCAAGCTGGGGCAGTGGAGATCGGTGCTGAATCCTAATCAATTCCACCTCTGCAGCTGTCAGATGATCTCCTCCGCGTGGAAGACCTTTGAATCGTCGCAAACAAGGACTGGGTCGGATCGTGGGCTTCTGGTCGTCTTCGATTCTTGATCTAAGACTTGCTAGCGTCGTCAAGAGCCCAATCCGAGAAATTCAGAGTTGGGTGTCGAGGATCTGATGGATTTTCCAGCCATAATCCGTCTATCACCAGCTTTTGGTTCCTTCCCTCGTATGGTCCTTGCCATCAAGCTCTTTGAACCAGGTGCGTGGTTGTTTCGCTTCTCGCCTATTTTAGGAATAGGGGTCGTGGCCTGCCCCACCAGCTAGACAGGGGACGCGTACTGACCCGCCGACGATCTCCTGCACAGTTCATTTGGAAAAAGCTTGTTTTCTCGAACAGAACGTCTCGCAGCGATTTGGTTTTAAAGAGAAAGAATATGATCAATGAACAGCTGTTCTAGACAAGGCTCTTCGTCCAAGTCGAAGAGGCTTTCGAATAGAGGGCAAGTGGATGGTGCAGCGCAAGGGATGAAGAGCTTGCCTCGTCACCCCGAGCGGTTTTGAGATCCCAGCCCACATTTGCGTGTGCATACTCCACAGGTGTCGTCAACCGCAAAGGCGTTTGGGCGCTCACCCTGAGCCACAGAACGCGAATCCACGATTCCGTAATCATCCAGTGATATCATGTCATGAGTTTGTATAAACGGCCAGTATCTCCGTCTCCTTTTTTCATCAAATTTCGCTGTATCATTCATCCTGAAACACCGCACTCGCTTGTCTGTTCCGTTCGTTCCTCAAAATGAAGTCCTATACACTTTCGTTAGCCGTCACGGCACTAATCTCACTCGTCTCCGGACAGACCTCTACAGACTGTAATCCAACAACAAACTCATGTAGGTCAAAAACTGCCTCGCAAAGTCCTATGCTGATTGCTTCAAGCATGCCCAAGCGACGCTGCTCTTGGAAAGACGGTCACAATCGACTTCACCCAAGGTGAAAGCGACTACTTCACCGCTGACTCCGGAACAACCGTCACATACGCCTCAGCCGGGGCTGAGTTCATCATCACCTCGGATGGACTAGCCCAAACAATTGTCTTCGATAAGTATATCTTCTTCGGCAAAATTGATGTGGCCCTGAAAGCAGCCAACGGAACTGGGATCGTAAGCAGTTTTGTGATGGAGTCTGATGACCTCGATGAGATCGACTGGGTATGGAACACATTCTTTCCCTCAACACCTCAGCAACCTTACTGACAGCGAGAAGGAATGGCTCGGAGGCAACTCCACCGAAGTCGAGACGAACTACTTCGGCAAAGGTAACACGACCAGCTACGATCGCGCAACCTATCCATACATCGACGAAACCGAGGACAGATTCCACATCTACACCATCGACTGGACATCCGAGTACATCAAATGGTACGTCGACGGCTCACTGCTGCGCACACTCCTATATGCCGATGCCCTCGACGGGGCGAACTTCCCCCAAACGCCTATGAAAATCAAGATCGGCAACTGGGTTGGCGGCGCGGCCGACGAATCTGAGGGTACGGTCGAGTGGGCTGGCGGATACACCGACTTGGAAGAAGCGCCATTCGTGATGACCGTGGCGAATGTAACGATCCAAGACTACACCACGAACGGGACGACGTATAGCTATGGAGATATGTCCGGGAGCTGGCAGTCGATTGTCATCAGCGATGATGGTTCTTCTACCAATACCAGCTCCAGCTCCAAAAGCAGCGGAAGCGATGGGACTTCGAGCAGCAATTCTTCATCATCGGGCTCGGCTTCTGGAACCGCGTCCTCGGGAACTGCTACATCAACCGGCAGTGCTACCTCGACCTCAAACACTTCGTCGAGTGCATCGAGTGCGTTGGTAGTTGGCGCAGCGCTGAGAAACAGCCAGTCTAGCTTTTGGCTGGGTGTCGTGGCGTTGGGGGGTGCATTCTTGTATTTTTGATAGAGATGGCGTGTAACAATGATGCTTCAGTTTGACACTGGGCATGTAAATAGAGGCAATGCTCCTTGGAGGGAAAAAGAAGAAAGTATAACAGAAAACGTGTGTCGGCATCCCAGACTGCTGGGGACTGGGTATAATCTGGTATCATTTACAGTAATAGTATAAGATATGTCCTCAATATCTGCCACTCATCTTCTTCCAAACCCCTACAAAACCACCACCTGCCGTCCTGACTCCGACCTTCGGCCTGCATATCATCGTCCATCTATCGTCTTTATCAGAGTCCAGCTGAGACTCGTCGATCTTTTCGGGGACTATGTTTCCATCCTGCTCTGCTTCGCTTGCGTTGTCATCCTTGTCTATTTCGATCGTATTCTCCTCAACCGCTCCTGTCTTCGCTTTCGCAAAAGCCCGCGGCATCACAGGTCTAACATCCCAGCTACGCCCACCAGTCCCAATTCCAGCACCAAGTTCGAGGACATTCTCGAGAAACAGCGGAATGCCTTTTTTCTTGACGTCTAACGCACACTGATTGATCTGCGTAATACTCGGGCAAAACACGAGCAGAGAGCCGTTCGGTCTGAGGGCCTTTGAGACGATCTCGATGGGCTCATGACAGCCCGGCAGATCGAGAATGGCGTGGGAGAGAAAGGGCAGCGGAGAAGATGCGAGACGTTGGGAGATGTACCCCTCAATGGTGCCAACATGGAAATCGACGCTGTGGCGGTACATGCCATTGCGGAAGCCGCTCACAATACCCTCAGCGTGTTTAGAATTCCTAGGGTCAATGTCTAGCGTTTGGATGATGGCTCGACGCGTCTTCAGATACTCTGTATAGTCCTTGACCTTCGGATCATCATTTGTGCCCGCCACATCTGCTTCATTCTTTGTGTATGGCGCGTCTTGCCGTGAGGCAGGAGGGGCCGGGTTGGCTGCGTGGATGGCCCTCGCGAGGTGAAGAGTCAGTGCTCCATGGCCTGTTCCGGCCTCGAATATTTCGAGCATTTCGTCCTTTGTGGTGTCATGTGAACCAGGCAGCGATGGATTGAGGTCTAAAAGGTTGACAATCGCGGTAGCATCTTGGGGATATATCTGGGCGATTGGATTAGCATTGCAGTAGCCCGGGAAAGATACCATACAGGAGTCACAATTCGAGGTGTCAGACTCGTATAATCTCCCAAGGTTGGTTCTGTAATGCGATACTCTCGCCCTTTGAAGCTATACACACACTGCCGCAGAGTCTTCCCTATAATATGGGTGTGGAAGATTTGATCGCCGGAGCCCTTGACTTTGATGACGGATCGAGGACGAAGTGGTGGAGTTAGGATGGGAATAGCATCGGCAGGGCCATTCATTCGGGTTAAAATAACGCTGTCATTTTCTGAGGAATATTTAGGACAGAAGCGGATTGGATTGGATTAGGAAAGCATACCATACCTTTAACGATGCCGTTGGAAAAGCTTCTACGGGGATGTGCTAAATATAATGACCCTCGAGCCTTATTCGAGAATCGAGCACCTGCAGCAAGTCTCCCCCATGCGTTGGAATGAAGCATGCCAACTCCCCGTGTCACTGAGTCAAGAACAAGAACAATTTACGGATAGCTTCACGTAGGGAAAAGCTACAGTATCGTCGCTGTAGGTTTCACATGCTAGAGCTCTAGCGGCCGCACGCTGGAGCTGCGCTCAGCACTCCACTACGTACTGCACTACAGGGATATTTATGGCCGAGGAGCTGGACGATCCCAGCGTCAGCGAGAGCTTCAGTGTGAGCTACAACTCCAAGTAAAGACTTCCATACTTCTGCTGTACCACAATCCGGCTGCAAAATGCCCACAGAAGTCGAGGGAACCATTCAAATCGGGGATCAATCCCTCTACACCTGCACCTGGAAGGTAAATCCAGCTCTAGCCTCCCCTCACCTCTACCGCAGCTAACCCCTCCAACCTACACAGCCCGATGACCCTCCTGTCGCCAAATTGATCTTCATCCACGGCTTCAACGACCACATCCACCGCTACTATGAGCTCTTCCCGACCCTCGCCTCCCGCGGCATCGAAGTCGCCGGCTTCGACCAGCGCGGCTGGGGCCGCTCCGTCAAGACGCCCTCCCAGAGAGGCCTTACCGGCCCAACCTCCCTCGTCATCTCCGACATCGTCGCCTTTATAAAAACACAGCTGCCGTCACCTGTGCCGGTGTTTGTGATGGGGCATAGCATGGGCGGCGGGGAAGCGCTGACGCTGGCCAGCGACCCGACGTACGAGGATCTGATGCCGAGTATCCGCGGCTGGGTGCTTGAGAGTCCGTTTATTGGCTTCCCGAAAGGGTCAGAGCCAAATCCCATTGAAGTATTCCTGGGGAGATTGGTCAGCAAGGTTCTGCCGCGGATGACGAGGGGTTCGCCGTTGCCGCCAGAGAAGGTGACGCGGGATCCAGCTGTGGTGAAGAGTCTCAAGGAGGACAAGCTGGTACATGATACTGCGACCCTGGAAGGCTTGGCAGGGCTGCTGGATAGGACGGCTGCATTGGGAGAGGGGAGGGCGAAGTTGAATAAGGATGTTACAAGTGTCTGGCTGGGACACGGCACGGTCGATCATGGTACCGGTTATGAGGCCAGCGAGAAATGGGTCAAGGAGCAGACGATTCAGGATATAGAGTTCAAGACCTATGAGGGTTGGTCACATCAGCTACATGCAGATTTACCGGACAACAGGGGAGTCTTTGCAAAAGATGTTGCGGATTGGATCTTGGCAAGGCTGGGAAATGGAGATGCTCGTCAGGCACCAGATTCTAAGCTATAATGTTTGGCACCATTGGGGAGGGTATTGATTTACGGCGACTGGCGTGCTATAGGAATTGGGTAGTGGAGATTTATTATTTGCCATCGAGGATATTCTTGTGCTCAGCAAGGAAGCCTTGGAGCCACCAGAGCTCTAATTCTAGGTGTACAGTATGATTGCGGTGATTGACGCCCACTATCGGTCGATCCCAAAAACCGTCCTGGTTTAATGAACGTTGACCGGCATCTATGGCTCCCTCCAGCCGCAGCTGCTCGAAATTCTTCTTTCCCAAAAGTACCTTCATATCGTACACAGGTACTTTCCGTGGTTTGCCTGCACGTCCTACTATATCAATAGTAGCGAATTCCGGTGGCATACCGGTTTCTTCAGCACCATTCGTTGTCCCCCCCAGCCACAAGAAAGCACCAACTGAGGAGTGCTGCTTTGCATCTTCCCAGGTGTCCCATGGTTTGAGATAGCCTTTGCGCAGTTTGAGTAGATATAGCATGAACTCCATGACGCGGCGTCGAGCCATGTTGAGAACGAATTCGTGCATGTCCGGCCTGAATATTGCTCTGTTGACTAAGGCCAGAGCTTTCGGCTTCTGTCTGATTCGTGCAGATATCAGTTTCCGCCAGCCATTTGCGCCAAATGCGCCGCCATTGGAATTCATGTTCGCCAAAACCACATGTCGAGACAATGTATACATTCCTGGTCCCGGAGAGCTCTTCGCTCCTTCTGCCGTATACCAGCCCCGCGGGACAAAGTAAGGATCTCCAGTCTTGGGGTGCCCAAGAAATCCGAATTTCTGCAGGAAGAATCGAGGGAGACACACACCAGTGACTTGGCATCGGCGTACGGGGGATGCAAGCGCTAGTGCATAGGGACTTTTCTCTAGTTGTAGCTGGAGCAATGTTCGTTTGGCACGCGAGCGGTCGTGAATGGGGAGAGGAGTCTTTTCTTTCCCTTTCTCGGCGAGCAGAGAAGTCGGTTTCATTAGCGGAGACGATGGCAGACCCAACGATCCCCATGATAAAGGCGTCGATTCTAAGGCACTTGGAATTTGCTCTTGGTCGACTAAGTCGAGAACTTTACCGGTGAAATCCAGTAGGTCGAGATCGTCAGAGTGAAATTTTGAACCTAACTGCCGTTGCTGTTCCCTTTCGATTGCGGCAGCTCTTAGCTCTCTATGCGTTCTGCGCGGTCTGAGTGTATCAAAATCAACTCTGCGGACTTTATTATTGTCGATGCCATCGCTGTCACCGAAATCGTATAGAGCGTCTGGAGTATATCCACGTTCCGAACGAGCGCTGGCGCGAATTGAAGTGAAATCGGATGGGAGGGCCACTTCGTTGAAGGTATTATTAACACTGCCGCTGTCGATAGCAACGTTGTCCCCCTCAATTTGAAGATCCTCCTCATTATCTAGTGTTTCGCTCCAGTTGACAAGGTAGTTCGGAGTGGATTCGGGGTTCTGCTCCTGGCTGGTGACATTGTTGACTTTGCTCTTTCTCTCTTTGGATTCAACGGCATATTCGTCGTTCGGTGGTCGTCCCCAGCCGGCACCTCGTCTGGCGGGAATGGCGAGGGTGTTGGTGTTCCATGGCCGGCTGAATCTGGAGCATTTGGCAATGCTGCTACCTCTTGAAGCCACGCATCTCAGCATTCCACATGTCGAGGGATTCCTGGGACAAGGATGAGAATGTCGGAAATATGTACAAGAAGAGGGAGAGGGGGCGGAGAGAGGAAAGGCGAATATTCGTGGTGATGGGCTTGGTGTCTGTGTAAAGAAAGAAAGAAGCTTCCTAGAAAATCATTTTCGGTGCAAGCTCACGCGAGTCGCGGCCAAGCTCGGAGCCTCACCAACTCAACCTCTCGAAAAATCGTCAGCCTTGCCATCATCTGGCAACACATCAACACCAACATTTTCCCTTCCACATAATGCTCGCTACTAGAATTCTGCGGGCTCCGGCTCGCAGTGCCTTCAAAAGTAGCATTCGGTGCTTCTCTTCGACACCCTCGCGGCCAGCACAAGAGCCAAAGGCCTGGACACCAGTGCCCTTCATCACAGAAACTAGAGTGAGCCCCTACTCTTAGGTCCCTCCGCCGATATTGCATGGATGCTAATCTTCTAGGGAGGTGGCTGGCGGACGTGTACAGTGCCTCAAGCTGCCCAATTGACGCTTGCTGACACCTCGCAGCCGACATCTTCTCCAAGCTCCTTGAGGTAAGCTTTGCTCTTCGCTTCAAGCCTCCAAATGCACTACTAAGTTCTGCCGTAGGAGCGCATCATCTGCCTCAATGGCGAAGTGAACGAAACAGTCTCTGCCGCCGTCGTCGCCCAACTCCTCTTCCTCGAATCCGACGCCCCCGAGAAAGCCATAACCCTCTACATCAACTCGCCCGGCGGCTCCGTCACCGCTGGCCTCGCAATCTACGACACCATGTCTTACATACAGTCTCCCGTGTCGACGGTCTGTGTGGGGCAAGCCGCGTCTATGGGCTCGCTGCTACTGTGTGGTGGGGAGAAGGGGAAGCGGTTTTGCCTGCCGCATTCGAGTATAATGGTCCACCAGCCCAGCGGAGGATATTTTGGCCAGGCGTCAGATATTGCGATTCATGCGAGCGAGATCTTGCGGGTTAGGAAACAATTGAACGAGATTTACAGAAAGCATTTGACGAAGGAGCACAGCCTAGAGGATATTGAGAGGCTGATGGAACGGGATAAGTTTTTGAGTGCCACAGAGGCATTGGATATGGGAATTGTGGACCAGATACTGGATCGAAGAGAGAAGACAACAGAAGAGAAGAAGGGGGAAGATACCGAGATTAAGACATAGAAATGTAATAACGTTGATATCGATGCCTCTCTAGCGATGGCATTTCTGTTCAAATTGGCAATGCATAAAGGGTCCTTTTGCAGCGATGTGTACCGCGTCTGACCCTGCATGTTAGAGCACATCCATTGCCCATGAATTATTCTGTTCTATGAAGGTAATGCAAGGCGGGTAATTGCAATCCCTCTAGTTCGTTACCTTAGGCTTTCATATTATTGAGCTGTTCGGCTGATTCTGTTTTCGCCTCTGCGAGCTTCTCTGTGCTAAAATATGGCGGGGATGGCCTCGTGGAAATTAGGGCTGTGACAACTTGCTGGTCTCAGATCCTGAGACTCAATTATAAGATCAGGTTTCGCTATCCACAGCTTTCGGAGGAAATACAGAGGCAACAATGAAGACCCAAAGTTTCTGCGAGTGGATCTTTGATGTTTTATCTTCGACGTCCAGCCAGGCGCGCATGTGGGGGAAATGAGATATTTCATACTCTGCCCGTCCTTCCTGTCACATGTAAGACCCAGAACCCCCTTCGACGCGGGGGAAGGGCTTTCACGTGCATTTGCGACGGTTCGCTTTCACTTATGAACTTGAAGCTCTGCTCATACCAAAGACTGCGGCCGCTCTAGTGTCTAATCATCCTCTTCATCGGAATTGAAAATGCCAGGATCGTCGGGATCAGCATCCTCTCCCAAAATATACTTCCCGTCCACCCAATGCTTGGGGCTTTGGGACACCCATGACCTTGCCCCACCTAACCAGGGCTCCTCTGCATCATCACCCTCGAAATCACCCTCTATCACTACCACCGTATTGTTAAGATTGGCATAGTCATGCTGATATATGCAATCTAACCTCGAAACCCACACTGCCTTTTTCTTATTATTGTCTGGGTCGTGTAAGGTGGGACGGCGTCGAGAGAAGACGGCCTTTTCAGGTATATCCCCCGTAATTCTATCTACGTCTGCAATCCAGGCACTGATGTCCAATGTGTGAAGCCGTTTAAGTGACCTGAAGATCTCAAGTGGGAACTCTGCGATAGGGTCGAAGTCTTCGTCTTCATCGCATACAAGTTGGGCATTGTCTAGCTCAATATACATTTCCTCGATAGATTGAGGGAGCTTCTCCACAAACTTCCGAAGATCCTGTTTAGTATAAGCGAAAATGATCTAAAACATGATAGTCATTGAAGAAATATCTTACCATTGCAACATTGTCGAAGTGAGGGCGCCCATCATGGTCATGTTCTTCATAAAGCGGTGCCCCGACTTTCAAGACCCTAAGACGGTTCCATCCGGAGAGGAATCGCCCAATAGCGGGGCAAAAGGAACATCCTATATCCCACGCCTCAAAGAACTCTATCCCTTGCGTGGAATTTCCAGACGAGAACTTCGGAGCTGACCAAACCGGCAAGGCATGACTTTCCCATCGTTGCCCTCGATACTTATGGGGGATTATCAGAGATCTCAGATTTGGTGCTGCTTGAATAACGAGGTTGAGGTAGTCCATAATTTCTTCATCCAAGGGCCGGAAACCGAATGCCATTGCAAGGGAAGCCAAAGTTTCATGGTTTCTCCGGAGAAAAGTTAGTAGTGGTTCGCGATCCGTATCCTTGACTGCCCCGTCGTAGCGAAAACTCTGTAAGCGTGGCAACAATGGAAGCTGTTTATGCTCATTGGCCTGTTGAGGAAGGGACTGCTGGGCCATATCAGAGTCTCTTCTCCTAGAATTCGAAATATTAAGCTCTACTATCCCGGGGAAAACGGTGCTAGCAATGCCGAGGACGTTGATAGCCGTGTCCCAAGAGTCGACAGTGCCGGTGCCGTCGTCTCGCCATTTATCAGTCGGTACTTCCCACTTAAGCGACACGACAGATGGGGATTGATTGCCCCATTGGCGAGAGTCTGGTCCAAGCCGAAGACTGAGTTCCTGGAGCTCCGGGTAACTTTTGATGTTGGCTATGATGTGGCGTGTGAGCCCGCAGTCCGGGAGTGTAGCTTTTGTCAAAAAGGGCATATTACGTGCTACCTTGTCGCCATTTTCTTCACCGAAAGCCAGATACTCGTCTCTGAGCGGGTCATACGGATTTTTGAACCAGATGTTTAGACTTCGAACGTTTGCACCTAATCTTGGGTTTCTAAGTCGAAGTCAATCTGACAATTCTGTACATGGATAACGACAGGCTTACGAAGCAAGAGAACTTAACAGTATAGTCGCATCCTTCTTCTCCACGTGCCGTTTGCTGTCGCGCCATTCCGATTTGATGTTCAGATCGATATCAGAATAGAGGAACGAAGTCGCAACCTCCCGCCAGTGGTGTGAGACCAAACTGCAGCTCCGTAAGTCGCCACGAGTTTGGGCCCCACGAGATATAATGTTATGAAGTATCTCTGTGGGCAGGGAGTTCGAGGACATTTTGTGTTGATGTTGTAGGACTTTCGTAAAAGCTCCGAAAGGTAGGATGTGTCGTGACTGCTTAGCGCTGATCGCTGCTGACCCAATTACAGTAGAATACCCGAGACAGGGGTTGGTAAGCAGAGACTTTGGTGGTTGGTACTTCTTGTCCTGAGCTATTGAAGCCCCTTATTGTTTTGAAACCGTTTCATAATTTGAAAACTCAGTGCATGCGATATTAACATAAAGTTATTGTGTAAGTTTTGCCTATGATCCCTCTATAGAACTTGAGACGAGCCTGAACCACGCTGTCTCGAATGTCGTGCATAAACACAAACACAAGAAATTTATTATTTCTGGAGAAGGATTAGGTTATAGAGGAAACCTCTGCGACTGGATGGTATTAAGCAATCTCTTTCAATTATCATTGCGGTGCCATTTGTTGCGGCCTGCGACGATGTGGGAATTTGGCAAGGCTCCATGTCTCCCTAGTTGTTTGCTTGTGTACTACCACACAGAACTTGAGAGTATTGAGAAGTTTCGATGATCTTAGTACCATGTATATTGAGGCAATCATAGCCAAGTCGCTTACGAGGATTACATCTAAATTTGGATGAAAGAACTGAGCCTTGGTAGGCGCAAGCTCGCTGAGCAATCGGCGGCACTGTCTGCTTTCATGGTTTATCACTTCAACGCATTTTGAGCCTGCGATGCTGGAGGCTCCATAAATGCTCTTTCCCAAATCCATAGCAGTTCCGTCTACAGCCATGCTTTGACTAGAACAGAGCCTTGATTACCGCTGCAACCCAGTGATCTGCCCCCCTTTTCTCAAGGCTGAACCAAGTGTGCAATAAAATTGCAAGCGGACTTATCATTAGTTCTAACTATGAAGCTTTCTATAGCACTAGGATGAAACTCTATTGGCTTCGTGTTTGTAAACGGTAATGCGAGGCATGAGCAATCTCTTCGCGCAAGATTATGTGTTTGTGTAAGCTTACTGTACTCTAGATCATCAGTACAATGCGTGACCTTCGGTACCGTCGCATGTTTCTTTCGGCACCATTTGAATCCTTCTCGTTTGCTGCATTTGGAGACTGCCGAGCCCAAGCCACACTGCACGTCCATTCATCACTTTGATGTTTCACGACAATAGCGTCAAGAATTACTACAAAATGCAAGATGAGAATGCGATTGGAAGAGCGCCCCATGATAGATGACATCTTAGCACTGTCAACTTATTATTCGGATTAGACGAATGTCACGGGGATGAATCCTTTGAGGCGTGAGGGCCATCTGCTAGTACGCCTGTGCTATTTGGCCGCCATCTATATAAACAGTGATCTTCTCCGTTGCTCAAACTGAAATGACTTTCACCTGTTTCCAAGAATTCAAAATACTCAGCCATTAAACCACCTTCAATATGCACCTCACCAACAATCTTACCCTTGCGGTTCTCCTGGCAACCTTAGTCACTGCAATGAAAACTGGTCTATCTAGCCGGCAGAGCCAGACCATTGGGTCTATTGACAGGTGGAACTTGTACAACTGCTCAGCCTCCGGAGACGCCTGTCACGTCAGGGAGCAAGGTGACGTTTACCTTGGCGTTTGCTCTCCAACTACCGACATTGATCACTTCGGGGGTTGTCGAGCCTCGGCTTCTGTTTCAGAATTAAATTTGGGATGCTCAAGTAAGTTGATGAGCAGGATATAGAAGCAGGAAATAACTAGGTATAGTTACTTTATGGCCAACGAGTGACTGTACGGGAGACAAGAAGATCACGGCAAATACGTTTGGAGGATGCTTGGAATTTACAGACCCAGATCAGGATCTCCTGGCTTTTAGTGGGAGCTGCCCTTAAGATCTGAACTTGATCACTGTGGAAACGAAGGTTTAGGATGAACCGACTGGAAGGTATCAAGACTTTAGAGCATCAAGCACATTCCTGGAAAGAACCCTGTATGTGTCAGCGCGACGCGATTGAACTGTGATGATTTCCTCAGGATAGTTGGTACGCAGCGTAGTGTCCCAGCCATTTCCTAGCAGGATTTTGTGCAGAAGTTGTATTTGAGGATGGAAGCGGGCAATGACCGCATGGAATTTTCCCACAAGGTATGCAGTATCTTTCTCACTATAGGCGATGATCTGAGGGGATCTAGCGTCAATGACGAATACCAGTTGCAGGAGTGCAAGGGCAAAAATGCCGAGCTTTGTGGTTGAACTAGCTTCGATATCTAGAAATTTGACAATGGCTTTGACCAGAATATACGGATCGACGAGATCCGTCGTGCCAGGTAGGCCCCGATATAAATAGTCGAGACATTTCAAGGTCTTTTCCAGATGAGTGTCTTGTTTCGTGATAGCCAGGCGGTCGATTGCAGCGTACACATGAAGAGCGTGGACTCTACTGCTAGCAGTATCCAGATATCCATCCGTCGCAGTGCTCTCCTTACCCCGAATGGCGAACTTCCAGCGCCCAGAGCCAGTTTCCGAGAGCGTTTGCGACTGCGGAGCTGTTAACAGGAGGGACACTATCTCTTTCCACATCGAGGTGGAGCGCGAGATGTGCCCAAGGCTAGTGGATAGTGTTTCCAACAGGACATTGTCAGTCAGAGTCTTGTGGTTTTCTAGAAGTGAGCTAGCTGTTGCTACTAGTTGTACTTGGCTATCTCTTTCCTCCTTGACCTTTCCCAGCGCAGCATCAGCTTCCTTTATCCTCTCCCTCTCTGTTGCCAGACTCTGCTCGGCATCGTCCGCCCGATGACGCTGTCTCGCCACCTCTTCGTCCAGTTGAGTCTTCTTATTGCTGCAAGCAGTCAAAAGCTTAGTGGCATCTTCAAATTTAGTCTTCTCGGATTTCAGTACTTCATCAGTGCTCAACTTTTCATTTTCCAGCACAGAGAATTTGTCTCGTAGACTTTGCAGTTCTGTGTCCGAGGCCTCAAGATTCATCTCTAGCCGCTTCCTGTTAGCTTCCAATGTAGTCTTTTCTCTACTGAGAGAATCTAGTGCAGCTCTTCTCTCCAGGAGATGATCCCTATGACTCTAGATGGTCGTTTGAGCCGCCCGTAGCTGAATACCATCGACTTTGCTTTCGTCCATCAGTCTTTGAACTGTCTTGCTCTGAGAATCCAGGTTGACCGAGTATCCATCTATTTGTTGCTGCTTCTGCTTGATGGTTCCCAGATGATTCGTAATTACAAAGTCCTTGGCTTTGATCGTGTTCAGGTGATCAGTAATAACAGCGTTCTTTTCCGTGATGGTGCCATCACGAGCCTCGATCGTGTCTAGGTGGCCAGCTATCTCCCCCTCGTACTGCCGGATGGTGTCGTTCCGGAGGGTGAGTAGATTCTCCCGGGCAGTGATAGTTTCCTTAAGCTCCTGGATCCAAGTATTCTGAGCCGAGATGGTCTCCAGCTTCCCCTCGAGGTCTTGATCCTTTTTACTATTGCGGGAATTTCCAGTGTCAATGGTCTGCAGATGCTGTTTGATGGCTGTCAGATTTGTGGTAATTGCAGCCTCCTTTCCTTAACTTCCTTGTCCTTGAGGATGATGGTCTCTTTGTTGGCAGCAAGAGTCTTTGCTTGATCCCCAATTGTCGCTTCCGGAGTAGTGATTGTATTTTCGTATTCCAGCGTCTTTGTGTCCAGCTTCTTGATAGACTCATTCTGGCTAGAGATCTTTGCCGTTTGGAATTTGATCAGTCCTGATTTTCTCCGAACCACTACTTCCTGAGCAGTGATGTTTGTCAAGTGTTTGAGTTCGCAGCGCTTTCGCAGTAAGATTTGCTAGTGTTGAGCCAGGCTGATCCGCCGTTGTCTTCCAGCCTCGCGCTCGGCGTTTCTCAGACCCGCTTTCACACATTTCATGTCGACTTCCAGGTTCTCGATCCGGCGGGACGACAAGCCAGGGGAAGCTCGACATGCGTCGAGATCTGCTTCCAGCACCTTGTTGCGTCCTAGTGAGCCGATACAGATCGTTTGATTCAGACCCCATGCAACATACAGACGAATCATAGCTCCTCGGTCGGAGTGAAGCCGGTCCAGCGCACTATACTCCCGACGAGCCTTATCCAGCTGCCCATCTTTCTCCGTTGATCTGCGCCTGTAATCTTCCAGACTCGTATCTTTTGTCAGACAGTCCTGCTTCAGACGCTCAACGTCATTCGAAAGCTCTAGATTCGCAGTATCTAGACTTTGTATCTGGTTCTTCAGTCTTGACTTCGGCCTTCTCGTTCTCGAGGTCGGAGTCTCGAGATTCGTAGGCCTTCTTGTAGGCTTCTGCAGATGACTCTGCTCGGCTGAGCGTTTTGCGCAAGCCACCAGTCTCAGACTCCACCTTCGCCAGTTTCTCTTTTAGCAGTAGCTTCCCCGAGAGAGCAAGTTGCAGCTGTCTTTCCATATCCTCATTGTTGATCTTCAGATTCTCGTTCCGCTTTCTCGACTGTTGCAGCCACAGATCCCGCTCAAGGCAGTCCTCGTCCGCAGAGCTGAGCTTTTGCTGCAGCTCCCCCACGGTACGTGCAGCGGATTCACGGCGAATGGAGCCGTTTGTTTGTTCCAGAAGTTCATCACGTTCAGCCACCACAGCTGCATACTTCCCTGAGAGCTTGCTTCGACTGTCGAACCCGCTCGAGGTCCTCGAGCTCCATGGACGAGCTTTCCAGGTCGTCTTTTTGCCCGCGGTGGGATTTTTGCAGCTCCTCGTACTTGTCACAAACGTCAGAGCAATCAGAGTTGAGCTTGTTGTACTTGATTTGCAGCTTTTCTAGTTCGTCATTGAGGAGTAGCTGCCGGAAGTGTCCGCTCTTCACTCGTAGAAAATCAAAGTTTCCAAAGTGTCGATAAGCTAGGGTTGTGGCAGCAACCACAAGCTCGGGAGAGGGGTTCGAAGCAGTATATAGAATGTTCTCAGGAGCTGCAAAGGATCTGAATTCCTGCTTTTTGGCCTCAAGGTCCTTCTTGATGCGTCTAATTGGTCTAGTGAAGTTGTTGAGTCTAGAGAGCGCCTTGCTGAATTTGTCATTGGCCTCCTTGAGTGATTTCCAGGCTGTTCCTAGAGATGTGTGGATAGTGATAGCAGGAGAATCACGCGCCTGCACTTGGCAGAAGCGTGTTTTGCAGAGTTCCAGTTGAGTTTTGATGGCGAGGGCCCGAGCGTCAATGATAGCTCGAGGGCGAGCTGGGCCCGTTATATCAGACAGCTACGTGTCCGTCACAGGAAGTGGACGGGCCATCTCGAGATGGTTGATGCAGGAGAGACGGAGTAAAGAAAGGGATTCTAGAGCAACAAGCACCGCGATGCCAAACGTCGCTACGGTAAGGCACGCGCTAGCTGCATTCAGGTCCCATAGATTCAACACCACGCTCTACATACACGCGCGACGACACACCTTCGGAAATGCCTCCACCCCAGAATAGAGGCGCGGCGGCATTTACACCCGCTGCGAAAATACCCCCGTACACCACTCGGCAAAAACGACTTTTGGAAACACTTCGCTTCGGCACCATCGACGACCTGGCAAACGAAATGTACAGACTGGCACAAGAAGACCTGGATACTGCGAATACTGCAAAAGAAGCAAGAGACAAGCGGATTAGGGAAGCAAGGGGGCAAGGAGAGGCTGCTATGACCGCTGCGAAACTCGCGGCTGGAGAGCATGAATTGAGAATGAGAACGTGAAAATTTGGAAAGGATGGATGATTCTTGCTTACTTGCAGTAGAATGCAAACACAGCTCTGAAATCCTAGTGCGGGACCGAACGGGTAGCCTCGAGCTGGTCTCTTTGCTACACACGATACACAGAGACGTTCTGGAAGCCATCATCCTGGGAATCGTCGGCTGGATGTTCAAGGGCGACGAGGAATTTGCAAAGCTGTTCCTACCCCTGGATAATGCAAGTGGTGTGTACATAATCACGTTTCTGGTACAAGGCAGCGGCGAGTGCCTCACTGGGAGACAGTGGCAGGAGCTATCAGAAATGATTCAGAGGTAGGGTTCGAAGCACGACGAGGAGAATGTGGCTGATCAATAATAGGTACCGCAAAGGTCTCGGGCAAAAGATAACGCGCCATTCGTCGCAACAAGACGCCGACAACGACGATGAAGCCGAGAGGATCGAGATGGTGGTCTGCAGCAAGAAGTTGAACCAACCAACGATTCGGGAAAATATCAGAGCTGGGAAGAGACACTGGAGTTTCGATGGCATGACACCCCCTGTAAACGTCTTCTGTTGCGCGTTCCCGCAGATCTGGAAGCATATGGTGATAGGAGGCAGGTCCAAGCCGTGTGTCAAGTCGGATGTAGTAGGTACCTCATGGCAAGGATGGCATCCCATGATCCCCTTCTGACAATGAAAGATACTGCAAAGCCATTGTCGCTGGTACTCAGCTGTCTGCACGTTAGGCGGCTGCCTTCGGATATCATTCGAATTCCCGTTCTGAAAATCTGGAAGGACGTTGTACAGCTAGAGATGGTAGAGATCGCTATGACGATGTTGGCGACTGCTCTTGTCATTGATACTGGTCTGAACTCTGTTCAAGCAGGCACACAGGCAATCGAAAACGAGTTTGGGATGGAGTCGAAGATCGATCTGGTGCTGCACCAGCCGGCATTCGATGCACCTTGGGTGCAACAAAATCTGGACGCGTCCGCTGCGGAATTTGCCCGGAGAAATCAGGACTTGGCGAGCTCTCAAAGGCACTCCATCGATCACAATCCGCTCATGGCTGCTGTCAAGAACGTGGCCGCTGACTCGGCGTCCATCGCTGGGGCAGTGGGTCTCTTTGCTGCAAAGGTCAACATGAGGACTGCGGCGTATCTCGACAGCGAGAAAAGTCTGCGTGCAGCGACGGAACTGGCAAAGAAGGACCTGGAGGATATAAAGGGGTTCTCTTCATTTTAGACCCGCATGTTGAGCTGGCTGAAGGGAAGGGAGGCTGACACTCGTGGGAAGTAGAATGCCGCAATGTGGAGGATGGAGTGAGGCTGGAAAACCCTGAGTGCTGGCTTGGGCTCGTCCCCTTTTGTGTCTCCATTTGCAGATGTACAATGGTGGTGGTTGAATGAACTGAGAAAGTGGGATGGCACTGAAATGAAAGAGGTGTCGTTGTTCCGAAGCCGCTGTTTCATGTGAAGTGTGGAACCCGACTATCACTACAGTACTGTAATGTGGTAGCACCATTCGTTGATCTAAGACCTCGCTGTCAACTTTAAATCGACGACCAAGACTTCCTGTCCCCGCTGCTCTGCTAATGGAATACCATTGTATAAATGCATTTGTGCCATCAGATTTTGATTTGCAGCCCCGCGCCGCGCGCCAAGATTGCAGACAAAAATTCATCATCCCTAATTCCCCTCTCCGCCAACGCCGCGGGCCCGAACATCCTCAGATCTAGAAATGGACCCCCCGATGTGGGCTATGTGACTCGGTGTATCAATCTATTGGACTGAATTTATCTATAGTGCGAACACTCGATTACGAACTCGCAGCCTTCGTGGGCGCGATAGGTATCCTCAAAACCTCCAAAACGATAAGAAATACGAGAGACGGGAGAGGAATTACACAGGCGAACATGGATGCAACAAGGCGGCATGAGGGTCTGAGGCCTGCGCAAGTCTCGTACTTAATGGCTAGAACTGAGGAGTGGAGAACGCTTTCTTCCCCAAAGAACGGTTTGCTTCGATTTGGACCCAAGCTCCCGGGAGCACCAACCCTCTCCCGTTTGATATAAGACGCGGGATATTCCTTTGACTGTTGCTGTTTCTGCAAGGTACATGCCCAGAGTTGCATGAAGGTTTGTGTGAAGGAGCATGGTCCCTAAAAACTAATACTACATGAATGCATACCCCAGTTGACTTTTGCAGGTCAATACTTGAGCTTCGAAGTGGGAGCATCCCTCATATTCCTCGTCTGCTTCGGTTTCTGATCCCAAGCAACTGGCAAGTGTCGCCCGCTGGTGGAACCCATCGCAACCATTTGCATTGTCAGCCCTCGTTCTTCTAGTCGTCTTGCCTTGTTTCTGATCACCCGGTTATGGCGAAAACATTCCGGAGTCCACTTGGAACGCCTTTAATCGTCTCATCACTAATGGTAGAGAAGCGTGTGACATTGAAGTACTACAGAATGTAGGAGGGAGTGGTTGTATCCATGTGAAAAGAGAGCTGGTGCAGCAAAATAAGCAAGGACCCCTCGAAGTGAATAGAAAAGACGTGGGAGCTTGGAAAGTAGAGCTTGGGATACATGGGACGCATGTGAATATAGTTCAAGACCAAATGTGAGTACGCATATGACACTTCTCTATCAGGTAAGGCATGAAAGGAGGGATCATGGCCCGCAGAAGAGAACTTTCAGTATCTCACCTCAAGTCAAATCGACAGGCTAATCATCAACAAGAGACGCGTTTATGAACCCATATAGAATACTTTCCTGTTACCGCGTTCTGCAGAATATGCTAATCAATTCTTTGCCGCCCCATCTTCTATGTTTATTGCTTGGTGTGCTTAATGTTAAAAGACTGCAAGATTTTGACTTGCCACTCGGCCCAAAAGAAATGAATCTTTGCCCACAAAACCAAAGTGCAATAAAGAGTAAGATAAATAATCTGACATTCTAGAGATCTCAATCAATTTTCGGATTTTCTGAAATGTTGCTACAGAAAAGGCAAATGCTTGACATTATTGTACCATCACGCTCCTCGTGTTCTATCTCAAATTATCGGTTGTTTTGACAGGGGTCGAGCGCTAGTCGGGCGACGGACAAAGTCTTCTCCTTCGTAACAACAGAACTCTACCATCACCACCTGCAATCGCCAACCATGCACAACTACCAACCGCAAAGCCAAGCGACTGCCAAGAGAGTAATTGCTTCTGGAAATTCTGCAGACGATATCAAGGCCTTTGTTACAAAAACCATAGCTGAGATCGGCGCTGATAGAAACTGGTATCCCCAAGACTTTTGGGCTCTGGACTACTCCATCTGGAACAACTACAGTAAGCAGATCGGGTCTCTCTGCTCCCTCTATCGCTGATTCTTATAGTTGATGACCCATTCCCTTTCTTCCACTTCCTCACTGGCAACCCCGATGCCCCTCCAATCTACGACGAATCCTCGCCCGAGGAGGAGCTCATCGATCTGGAATCTGACACAACTGCCAACTGTCCTGTTCAAACCTCTGCTCAAGCTTCTTCACCTACTGCCAATCTCATCGACTACTGCGAAGACATAGCATAGACTTTCTGTACGACCAAACGGCAAACACTGAAATCACGCCATCTCAGATAAATGAGGGTGAATTGCAGCCCACCGATATCGGCGATTCTTTCTTGCCCCTGAGATGCTGGAACGTGCTTTCTCTGGAACCCCAACTCCTGTTTCTGATCAGATGCGCGAACTTATAGACTGCGATGGAACCGCTCCTAATGAAAATGAGCCACAGCTGCCGGGTTCCCCTTACCCGCTGCTGATGACGGCTCTAGGCTCATTTCCACTCTGTTGGATGACGAACTGGAAAGTCAACTTCGGCGTATTGATGAGTACTTGGAGGCTCCTCCTTCCGACTCTGAGTCGCTAGATCTCGAGTCTGAGGGCGAGTCTACAATCAGGAGCCTGATCACCCTGCTGCCAACTCTGATATTTCTCATAACGATAATTTCTACACCCCCTGGCCTTCTCCTATACTGCAAAGTCATCCATCTTCCCCTCTGCCAAATCAACCTCAACTTCTGCCAATTCAAGTTCGACTTCCGCAAAGTCAACCACCTTCTCCTCTGAAGATTGAAGCCACGGCTTCACTGCTGGAAGCTGCTATCGATCGCTTGGAATTCTCCGGACCCAAACCACCGAAACCTGGTGAGGCCGGACCTTCAAATTGGGCATCTCGAAAGCCAAGATTCGAACATGATAAATACCCCCATGGGTTCAATGTGTTCGAAGATGTCCAAGACGATGCTCCTAGTCAGGACTATGATTCCTTGAATCACGACTGCGAATACTCTTTCTGGAATCCTCCACAAGAGGAATACACTGAGAAAGGAAAAGGCAAAGAGAAGGAACCAGATCACTCTGTTGATCCTGAAGAACCAGATTCATCCACTGATCATCAAAAAGTCTTGGTTTCTGCTAACGGATTACGACCCGTTGAACCCGACCTCTTTCGAGATCATGGGTATCCTCTGCGCTGCCACAACTGCAACTGGAACCGTCACGACCATACAACTTGCTATTGGCCGTGCAATCTCTGCGCAACCATAGATCATCAGACCTGGCAATGCCCACAGGAAAGATGTGCGAACTGCTTCTCTAGTTCCCATCCCTTCATCTGGTGCCCATTTCCCTGCTCCGTTTGCGGGGATGCGCGCCACAGAAGGCCTTACTGTCCAAATGGTTAAGCCCCTTGTTGGGTCTTATTACTGAAAATTCCTTCTGTCAATTCTTCCTGTAAATTCTTTCTGGATGTTTCTTCACCTACCGATGCAGTTGAGAACCGCCTTGGTGTAGACGAAGACAAGTGAACAGTATGGAATCAATGTTGGTAAGTTTTTTTGCTGCTTTCCCCTCACCAACTATTTCTACTTCGACGACCTCAACGAACATCTCTAACTTCCCGTAGAGAATACCGTGTAATCATGGGGAGCCTATGGAGATTTGAAGGTGCCTACTACTTGCAGTGGAGAGTGGTATGTTGCCGTGCGAAATGCTATTGGGATGTACTGACACTTTAACAGTTGCTGTAATCTGCAAATATTCTGCCAAAGCTTCTGGACAATACTGCTTCGATCTGGAATGCAAAGACCCTCGCAACATTGACTACTACCTGTCGAGGACCCTGCTGCCAAAGTTACGTATGCAATCTTTACGGCTGCTGCTAAGGAGCGAGATCTTGATGATGTCAAGGAAGCTGCCCTGAAGTACTTCAAGGCTTGCTGCTAAGAATCGAGATCTTAATAACGTCAAGGAAGCTGCCCTAAAGTACTTTAAAGCTTGCCCGGATATTATATATATTATTACTAAAAATAGGTTTTATAATTTAGATATAAAAATCTATTTTATTACTATTAAAAAAAAGTTTGCGGTTATATTTCTCGCCTAAGCAATATTTTGTGGAAATACACCTACTGCATGCAAAAGCTAAATCTTGCCACAAAGTAAAGTTTCTTCAACCCTGGACGTAGGAGTCTACCTCATCGCCATTGAAAGGAAGCTCGCGGTTACATTTCTCGCCCGAGTAACATTTTCTGGAAATACACCTGCTGGATCTTGCCACGAAGCAAAGTTTTTCAAGCCTGGACGTAGGAGTCTACCTCATCGCCATCAAAAAGAAGCTTGCGGTTACGTATACCAACATTGATCTCGGAAAAGCCAGCTCGTCCGAAAGGAGAACGACTTCTAGTCTAACGATTTCTGGAAATCTCACTTGGCGATTCTCGGACAAGTCAGCTCGTCTAAAAGGAGGACGATTTCTGGCCTGAGATCTGCTGATCTTTCTGGGATCTTTTTGAGGAGAATATGTAGAATGCATGTCTGGTTCTGTTATGAGATTTCTGTTTTGTGATAATTCTACTTAGGGTTAGGGTTAGGGTTAGGGTTAGGGTTAGGGTTAGGGTTAGGGTTAGGGTTAGGGTTAGGGTTAGGGTTAGGGTTAGGGTTAGGGTTAG